>CM055125.1:283053121-283073121 GCA_029206835.1 Rana muscosa | reverse complement strand
GCTCCCCCCTCTGTGTGTTTATCGAAAACGCTTGTAAATAATGTTATACCTGTAGCGGGGTATTGTTTTCTTAAACCCAAGAGTAGTGATGAGCCGAACACCCCCGGGTTCGGTTCGCACCAGAACCCGCGAACGGACCGAAAGTTCGAACGAACATTAGAACCCTATTAAATACAATGGATGCGAACGTTCGAATTCTAAAGTGCTAATTATAAAAACTATTATGCATGTTATTGTCCTAAAAAGGGTTTGGGAACCCGGGTTCTGCACCAGGGGACATGTATCAATGCAAAAATAAGTTTTAAAAACGGTCGTTTTCCGGGAGCAGTCATTTTAATGATGCATAAAGTGAAAAAAAAAAAGTCAAATATTCCTTTAAATATCGTACCTGGGGGGTGTCTAAAGTATGCCTGTGAAGTGCCACGTGTTTCCCGTGTTTAGAACTGTCCCTGCACAAAATGACACTTCTAAAGGAAAAAAAAGCCATTTAAAACTGCTTGCGGCTTTAATGTAATGTCTGGTCCCGGTAATATGGATGAAAATCTTTAAGAAAAATGGCATAGCTACCCCATGACCCCCCCCCTACCCCAGCCCATTACCAGCCCCTTTGGGTCTTGTATGGATATTAAGGGGAACCCCGCACATAAAATAAAAAAGGCCCTATATACTCTGAACAGCCGTATACAGGCGGTGCATACAAGACAGGGACTGTAGGTTTGTTCTTATGTAGAATCTGTTTGTAATTTTGAACAGGTACATTGTTGAAGTGTAGCTCCAGACCAAAAATCTATTTTTAAACTTTTTGGAAAACATAGGTAAGGGTTATCACCCCTGTAACATTTGTTTTGCTGTCTGTGCCCCTGTTCAGAACATTTCACCTCACTTTCCGTCCTAATGACAACTGTTTTTGAAATGTGGTGTTTTTCTTGAAACAAGGATTGCTGATAAAGCATCAGTACAGAGGAGACACCTTTCTCCCATATTTATTCTTACAGGAGAGAATTTTCCTTCCTAGTGGTAGATTTCCTCTCACTTCCTGTTGTCTTCTTGCGTTTGCAAGTAGGAGTCGTTTGTAAGTTGGATGTTTGAAAGTAGGGACCTGCCGTATATACTCTGCAGAAATAGGCCCCTTAGTTGTTGGTGTTGGCACAACACTGTAAGCACTCACAGTTACTCTTGGTTGGTGCTGGAACGCCCTGCTGTCAACTATTATATCAGGAATTTTAATTACATATAATTGTTGAACAGTGGTAGTAAAAATTGGGCCTTTGATGGTGGTGCTGGTGCCACAACACTGTAAGCCCTGACAGTTACTCTTGGTGGGTGCAGCAATGGGCCCTGCTGTGAATTATTAGATCAAGAATTGTAATTACATGCCCCTGTTGAACAGGGGCTGAAAAATTGGGCCTTAGGCACTGGTGGCACAACACTGCAACCCTTCACAGATACTGTACTTGGAGCACAGCAATGAGCCCTGTTGCAAAGTATTGCTTCAAAAATTGTAATGACACGCCCCTGTTAAACAGGGGCTGAAAAATTGGGCCTTAGGCACTGGTGGCACAACACTGCAACTCCTCACAGATACTGTACTTGGAGCACAGCAATGAGCCCTGTTGCAAAGTATTGCTTCAAAAATTGTAATTACACGCCCCTGTTAAACAGGGGCTGAAAAATTGGGCGTTAGGCACTGGTGGCGGCACCCATAAACAAAAATGATCTTCCAAGCTATCATCATCAATCGTATCATTGAGGACTCGGAGGAGGAGGATAGCCAGTCAACATAACAGCACAGGCACTCAGCATCAGCATCAGTCTTGAAGGGATGTGACATTTTAAAATCAATTAGTCTGTTATATCAGCATCAGGTGTGTGGTAGCTGGTGGTGATCCAAGACTGGTTCATCTTGATGAAAGTCAGTCGATCAACCGAGTCGGTGGACAGGCGCACCCTGTGATCCGTGACAAATCCTCCAGCAGCACTGAATGTGCGTTCCGAAAGAACGCTGGATGCAGGACAGGCCAGTAGCTCAATTGCATACTGTGCAAGCTCTGGCCAGTGATCCATCCTCAAGACCCAGTAAGCCAGAGGATTTTCGGTGGGGAAGGTGTCCAAGTCTGACCTTGCCCCTAGATATTCCTGCACCATGTTTATCAGACGCTGGCGATGGTTGCTGGAACCGATCATACTTTGGGGCTGCGGACTAAAGAATTGTCTGAACGCATCGGTCAGACGGCCACCTTCCCCACCGCTCCTTCTTTGACTGGCCGAAGCCTCAGCAACTCGTTGTCCAGGACCAGGAGTTTGCAACCTCCCAGTCTCTGGGAACGCGTTGCACAGACCTTTCTGCAAGGCCTCCCGGAGTTGTCTCATCCTCTGCTCCCTCTGCGACGGTAACATAAGGTCCGCAACCTTACCCTTGTACCGTGGATCAAGGAGAGTGGCCAGCCAGTAATGGTCCCTCTCCTTGATCCGAAGAATACGAGGATCCTTCCGCAGACTTTGCAGGATCAGGGAGGCCATGCAGCGTAGGTTTGCTGAGGCATTCGCTCCGGAGTCCTCTGGGTCACTAAGGACGACATGATCCGCAGCCACCTCCTCCCAGCCACGTACAAGTCCACTGGTTTCTTGGGACTGTAAATCATCCCTAAAAGACTGCTGCTGATGATGCTGAGTGCCAGCCTCCACCTCCATGCTGACACAATCCTCCTCCTCCTCCTCCTCCTCCTCCTCCTCCTCCTCCTCCTCTTCCTGTGCGATGGGTGGGACAGAAGGAACACTGTCTGGGTAAAGGGGGCCTTGAGAGGCAAGGAAGTCCTCCTCTTCCTGCCTCTGTTCTGCCTCAAGTGCCCTGTCCATTATTCCACGCAGCGTGTGCTCCAACAGGTGGACAAGAGGTACAGTGTCACTGATGCATGCACTGTCACTGCTCACCATCCTCGTGGCCTCCTCAAATGGTGCCAGGACAGTGCATGCATCCCTGATCATGCCCCACTGGCGTGGAGAAAAAAAACCAAGCTCCCCTGACCCTGTCCTGGTGCCGTAGTCGCACAGGTACTCATTGATGGCCCTCTGCTGCGTGTGCAGCCGCTGCAGCATGGCCAACGTTGAGTTCCACCTGGTGGGCATGTCACATATAAGGCGGTTCTTGGGCAGGTTCAACTCCTTTTGCAGCTCAGCCAGGCGAGCACTGGCATTATAAGATCTGCGGAAATGCACACAGACTTTCCTGGCCTGCCTCAGGACATCCTGTAAGCCCGGGTACCTGCCCAAGAAGCGCTGCACCACCAGGTTAAGGACGTGAGCCACACAGGGCACATGGGTCAGTTGTCCCTGTCGGAGGGCGGAGAGGAGGTTGGTGCCATTGTCGCAAACCACCATTCCTGGCTTAAGCTGGCGTGGCGTCAACCACCTCTCGGCCTGGCCCTGCAGAGCAGACAGGACCTCTGCCCCAGTGTGGCTTCTGTCCCCCAAACACACCAGCGCAAGCACGGCATGGCATCTTTTTGCCTGCGTACTTGCGTAGCCCCGTGAACGGCTACGGAGCACCGCTGGTTCATAGGACAAACCACAGGAAGAGGCCATGGAGGAAGAAGAAGAGGAGGGGGTGGAGGAGAGAGGTGTGTCACAACCAGTAGTAGCATTTTGGAGGCGTGGCGGTGGGACAACCTCCAACACTACTGCACCTTGTCCTGAATCCTTCCCAGCTGCCAAAAGAGTGACCCAATGGGCCGTGAAAGAAAGGTAACGTCCCTGTCCATGCCTGCTGGACCATGAGTCAGCGGTAATATGCACCTTACCGCTGACCGCCCTGTCCAGCGAGGCCAAGACATTGCCTTCCACATGCCGGTAGAGAGCCGGAATAGCCTTCCGTGAGAAAAAGTGGCGTTTGGGAACCTGCCACTGAGGAACCGCACATTGCACAAACTCACGGAAGGGGGCCGAGTCTACCAACTGAAAAGGCAGCAGTTGAAGCGCTAGCAATTTAGCCAAGCTAGCATTCAACCGCTGGGCATGTGGATGGCTGGGAGTGAACTTCTTTCGACGGTCCAGCAGCTGGGGCAGGGAAATTTGCCTGCTAGAATCGGACGTCGGTGTACTGCTAGCAGAGTGGGCGCAAGTACTTGGCTGTGACACACCTAATTCTACACCTTCATTCCTCTCAGTGCATGTTTCAGAGAGGACTGAAGTTATAGTGGGGTTGGAGATCCCAGCTGATGCGGTGCAAGGAGAGGTCCGCTTGGTTCTTTGGTGTGGGTCTTTGAGGTAGGCTTGCCAACGAGCTGCATGGCAAGTCAACATATGTCTGGTCAGGCATGTGGTACCCAAGCGGCTGATGTTTTGGCCACGCGATATACGCTTGAGACATATGTTGCAAACAGCAGCTGTGCGATCTGATGCACTAGCCTCAAAAAAGGCCCACACCAAAGAACTTTTTGAATGACGGGCAGAGGCAGCGCCCTGCACAGGCGGAGCTCTGCGGTGTGATTCCGTCGGTGTACTGCCCTTACGCTGGCCACCAAAGGGCATCCTGCCTCGTTGGAGATGTGCCTCCTCCTCATCCTCCTCCTCCTCCTCTCTCCTATTAGGCACCCACGTGGAGTCATTGACCTCATCATCCCCTCCCTCCTCATCACTGGAGCCAATCTGGCAGTATGCTGCAGCTGCTGGAACATGACTGCCAGATTGGTGTCCTTCTTGAGCATCCCCTCTGTCTGCTCTCACGCTACTGCCTTCCTCTAGCTGGGTTTCATCATCAGACCCTTCGAAACGCTGGGCATCCTCCTGGAGCATGTACCCAACACTGTGCTGAAACAGTTCGGGGGACTCCTCAGGAGGAGGACATGGTGGGTCTAGGGAAGGAGTGACTGATGATTTGTCTGACATTGATACCAGGGAAGACGACGCTTTGGCAGCTGCTTTTCCAGTACCCTGAGCCTGGGTGAGAGAGGATGAGGAGGAGGAGGAGGGCTTGGTCATCCACTCTACCAAGTCTTCGGCATGATGTGGCTCAACATGTCCAGCTGCCGAAAAGAAGGACAAGCGTGTCCCATGGCCATGTGCTGATGACAATGCACCGCGTCCACGACCAGCACTGTTGCCCCCAGACACAGAGCCTGCTTGCCCTCTTTTATTGCCTCCTGACTGTCTGCCTCTCCTTGTTTGCCTTCCAGACATTCTAATAGATGGCCTGCAGGGAGATGGGAAAAAAGCAATAAGGGCTACCTTCAGGTGTCCTTCTCTGTCCCTTGAAACAAGGACTTTCACAGTGAAAGAAACTGACACTGTCCCTACCTAGAGTTTTCTGTCCCTAGAATAAATGTTTTTTTTAATCACAATATAGCACAAGGACAATTCACTCAATGTCTCTCCAGGTCCCTGGAAACAAGGACTTGCAGAGTGAAAGAAACTGACACTGTCCCTACCTAGAGTTTTCTGTCCCTAGAATAAATGTTTTTTTTAAGCACAATATAGCACAAGGACAATTAACTCACTGTCCTTACAGGTCCCTGGAAACAAGGACTTGCAGAGTGAAAGAAAAAAAACACTCTCCCTACCTACAGTTTTCTGTCCCTAGAAAAAATGTTTTTTTTAATCACAATATAGCACAAGGAAAATTAACTCACTGTCCTTACAGGTCCCTGGAAACAAGGACTTGCAGAGTGAAAGAAACTGACACTGTCCCTACCTAGAGTTTTCTGTCCCTAGAATAAATGTTTTTTTTAATCACAATATAGCACAAGGAAAATTAACTCACTGTCCTTACAGGTCCCTGGAAACAAGGACTTGCAGAGTGAAAGAAACTGACACTGTCCCTACCTAGAGTTTTCTGTCCCTAGAATAAATGTTTTTTTTAAGCACAATATAGCACAAGGACAATTAACTCACTGTCCTTACAGGTCCCTGGAAACAAGGACTTGCAGAGTGAAAGAAACTGACACTGTCCCTACCTAGAGTTTTCTGTCCCTAGAATAAATGTTTTTTTTAAGCACAATATAGCACAAGGACAATTAACTCACTGTCCTTACAGGTCCCTGGAAACAAGGACTTGCAGAGTGAAAGAAAAAAAACACTCTCCCTACCTACAGTTTTCTGTCCCTAGAAAAAATGTTTTTTTTTAATCACAATATAGCACAAGGAAAATTAACTCACTGTCCTTACAGGTCCCTGGAAACAAGGACTTGCAGAGTGAAAGAAACTGACACTGTCCCTACCTAGAGTTTTCTGTCCCTAGAATAAATGTTTTTTTTAATCACAATATAGCACAAGGAAAATTAACTCACTGTCCTTACAGGTCCCTGGAAACAAGGACTTGCAGAGTGAAAGAAACTGACACTGTCCCTACCTAGAGTTTTCTGTCCCTAGAATAAATGTTTTTTTTAAGCACAATATAGCACAAGGACAATTAACTCACTGTCCTTACAGGTCCCTGGAAACAAGGACTTGCAGAGTGAAAGAAAAAAAACACTCTCCCTACCTACAGTTTTCTGTCCCTAGAAAAAATGTTTTTTTTAATCACAATATAGCACAAGGAAAATTAACTCACTGTCCTTACAGGTCCCTGGAAACAAGGACTTGCAGAGTGAAAGAAACTGACACTGTCCCTACCTAGAGTTTTCTGTCCCTAGAATAAATGTTTTTTTTAATCACAATATAGCACAAGGACAATTAACTCACTGTCCTTACAGGTCCCTGGAAACAAGGACTTGCAGAGTGAAAGAAACTGACACTGTCCCTACCTAGAGTTTTCTGTCCCTAGAATAAATGTTTTTTTTAAGCACAATATAGCACAAGGACAATTAACTCACTGTCCTTACAGGTCCCTGGAAACAAGGACTTGCAGAGTGAAAGAAACTGACACTGTCCCTACCTAGAGTTTTCTGTCCCTAGAATAAATGTTTTTTTTAAGCACACTATAGCAGAAGCACAAAACACACTGACACTCTCCCTACCTATCCTTCTCTTTCCCTAAACTAAAGGAATCCAGGTTAAGCAAGAAAGAAATAACAGTCACTGTCCCTGCCTATGCTACTCTATCCCTGCTCCGGAACACACTACACTAGGCCGCCGTGCTGGCGGCCTTTTATAGTGTGGGGCGTGTACTAAACACCCTCAGCAATAATTGGCCACAGGCATCCTGCCTGTGGCCAATCATTGCTCTCCTCGCTGCCGGCGCTGTGATTGGCCAAGCATGCGGGGTCACAGTGCATGCTTGGCCAATCACAGCGCCTGGATGACACTGCGATGGCGTAGTGCATTGTGGGCCGTTCGCGTCACTCGAATTTGGCGCGAACGGCCCAAATCGTTCGATCTTCGTCGAACGATCGAACAGCCAATGTTCGAGTCGAACGTATGTTCGACTCGAACACGAAGCTCATCCCTACCCAAGAGACTACAGTTGCCAGCACGCTTTAAGGCACCCAGGGTGCATTGCCCCGCACAAGGACTGCTGGGGTGGACTTTATAAGGGGGAGGCGGGGCCTGGTTCTTTCTCTTAGGACACCGCCCTCCCAGCAAGAGGATCCCTGTGCTGACCTGCTGCGTGTACAAGGCCTGAAGCCTGGGCCTTGTGCTTTTCCAAAGAGCCTTCCGCTCCACCGAGGATCCTGCGGAGTGTCTGATCCTGTTGCTGAGTGCTGTCATCAGGAGGACCGAAGACCCGGGTGTCGTGGACACTGAAGCGAGTCACAGTAACAGAAGTACCGGACAAGGACTAGTCCGGTCGGGTGAGAGAGCACCTGCTCAGAGCTACGCCACAATATCTCTAGGCCCATTAACTTTATTCAGGGCCATCCCAGTGATTGCAGTTATACTCTGGGGAGACTATCTGCAGAACTGAGTTATTAGTCTCCCTGGTATTGTAAAGTTAACGATCATCGTTACTTTGTGGATTACAATTGTTCTTAAAGTGCACCACCGTGTTTGCTAGCGAAGATTTCTTCCACAGAACTATACCCAAATCATAGTCAGGCCTGACTGGGTAGTATAGGACATTGCTGGGTGCCATTTTGCTCACGCGGGAGGATAGCTGCAGTGGGTCTGTTAAACTGTCTATCATATTGCTGAATGTTTTAATTTAGTATACCCATATTGCAGGGATCTGCATGTGACATTGCATACCGTTTTATCCTTTACCAACAGTAAAATATTAGAGTTCAGTATATTGGTTGTCAGTGTCATTTACTGTGCTATACCATACTGTGGGATTGTGTCAGAGAATATCAGAGTGATTGCAATTCTATCATCACTTTTACTAACTGTGCCACGAGAGGTTAGAGCCGATTGCCAGGGGTTGACAGCGGTGCACTACAGGGCCCAAAACAAACCAGGCAGCCCTCTTAACTGGGGGTATCGCTACATACCCTTATACAAAGATACTTATATACATAGATGCTGCCCCAAAAAGCATGACAGAGTGTGTTCTAAGTGGTTGGCTGAATCCTCCATGGCTACGGCTGATTGAGTTATTCCTCGGTCCTATTGAGGGCCTCCCTTGTGGATCCAAGTGCTCAGCCCTTCATAACACAATGTCTCTTGTGCATAGTCTTAGCATTGGTTGAACCCTGGAGCTTAGGCCCTGCCGACTAACTGATGTTGGTCGCTTGGGATTTCTCTAACATGTCTGACATTCCTATGTATTCTCTTGTTCCCTAGGGACCCCTGTGTGGGCCCTTTTTTGTGGAACTAGAGCCAAGTTTCTGGCTTTGCTAATGTACGTCTGTTTTGTTTGTTTTTCAATAAAAAATGTAAAGATTTAAAAAAATAAAAAAACATGGACGGTGTCAGTAGGACAGTGGATATTGTCAGTAGAGCAATGGACATGTCAGTATGGTAGGGGTAGGTGTCAGTAGAACAGTGGATGGTGTCAGTAGAACAGTGGATGGTGTCAGTCAGTAGAACAGTGGTCGTCGTCAATAGGGCAGAGGTTGGCATTAACCACTTGACCACTGGGCACTTAAACCCCCTTAATAACCAGACCAATTTTCAGCTTTCGGTGCTCTCACATTTTGAATGACAATTACTCAGTCATACAACACTGTACCCATATGAATTTTTTTTCCTTTTTTTCACACAAATAGAGCTTTCTTTTGGTGGTATTTAATCACTGTTGGGTTTTTTTATTTTTTGCGCTATAAGAGAAAAAAGACTGAAAATTTTGTAAAAAAATGATTTTTTTTTTCGTTTCTGTTATAAAATTTTGCAAATTACTATTTTTTCTTCATAAATTTTGGCCAAAATTTATACTGCTACATATCTTTGGTAAAAATAAGTACAAATTGGTGGATATTATTTGGTCTTTGTGAAAGTTATAGAGTCCACAAGCTATGGTGCCAATATCTGAAAATTGATCACACCTGAAGTACTGACGGCCGATCTCATTTCTTGAGACCCTAACATCTTAGAAAAGTACAAATACCCCCCAAATGACCCCTTTTTGGAAAGAAGACATTCCAAGGTATTCAGAAAGAGGCATTGTGAGTTTTTTGAAGTTGTCATTTTTTCCCACAATTCTTTGCAAAATCAAGATTTTTTTTTTCTCTTTTTTTTTTCACAAAAATGTCATATTAGCAGGTTATTTCTCACACACAGCATATGCATTCCACAAATTACACCCCAAAACACATTCTGCTATTCCTCCCGAGTATGGCGATACCACATGTGTGAGACTTTTACACAGCGTGGCCACATAGAGAGGCCCAACATGCAGGGAGCACCTTCAGGCGTTCTGGAGCACCCAGGCCAATTCTGACATTTCTCTCCTACATGTAAAAATCATCATTTATTTGCTAAAAAATTACATAGAACCCCAAAACATTATATATGTTTTTTTTAGCAAAGACCTTAGAGAATATAATGGTGGTTGTTGCAACTTTTTATCTCGCACGATATTTGCGCAGCAATTTTTTAACGCGTTTTTTACGGAAAAAAAATGTTTTGTGCTTAAAAAAACCAAAAAAAAACCCAGTAAAGTTAGCCCAATGTTTTTGCATAATGTGAAAGATGAAGTTACGCCGAGTAAATAGATACCTAACATGTCACCCTTAAAAATTGCACACACTCGTGGAATGGCGCCAAACTTCGCTACTTAAAAAAATCCCCATAGGCGACGCTTTAAATATTTTTACTGGTTACATGTTTTGAGTTACAGAGGAGGTCTAGGGCCAAAATGATTGCTCTCGCTCTAACGTTCGCAGAGATACCTCACATGTGTGGTTTGAAAACCGTTTTCATATGTGGGCGGGACTTACGTATGCGTTCGCTTCTGTATGCAAGCTCACGGGGACAGGGGCGCTTTAAAAAAAATATTTTTTTTTTATTGTTCATTTTACTTTATTTATTTTAGTTTGACATGTTTTTCCGCCCCAAAAAATTTTTTGATCACTTTTATACCTATTACAAGGAACGTAAACATCCCTTGTAATAGGAATATGGCATGACAGGTCCTCTTTACAGTGAGATATGGGGTCAATAAGACCCCACATCTCACCTCTAGGCTGGGAAGCCTGAAAAAAAACAAAAAAAAAACAACAATCCTGGCTTTGATTGTAGCAGTGAGTCGGTAGAAGCACCGGAGGGCAGCGGGAGGGGGGGACATCCCCTCTCGCCTCCCGTAAGAATGATCAAGCAGCAGAACAGCCGCTATGATTGTTCTTATGGTGTAGGGAATCGCCGGCTGAAAAAGCCGATATCTGAATGATGCCTGTAGCTGCACCCATCATTCAGATATCCCCGTACAAAGTCAAGGACGTCATATGACGGCCGGCGGGCGGGAAGTGGGCATTGCGGAGTATTGCCGGGCATTGCGGAGTATTATCGGGCATTGCAGGGCATTGCGGACTATGGCAGGGTATTGCGGAGTATGGCAGGGTATTGCACGGGGTATTGCACAGGGTATTGCAGGGTATTGCAGAGTATTGTGCAGGGTATTGCAGAGTATTGTGCAGGGTATTGCAGAGTATTGTGCAGAGTATTGCGCAGGGTATTGCAGAGTATTGCGCAGGGTATTGCAGAGTATTGCGCAGGGTATTGCAGAGTATTGCGCAGGGTATTGCAGAGTATTGCGTCAGGGTATTGCAGAGTATTGCGTCAGGGTATTGCGTCAGGGTATTGCAGAGTATTGCGTCAGGGTATTGCAGAGTATTGCGTCAGGGTATTGCAGAGTATTTTGCAGAGTATTGCGCAGGGTATTTTGCAGAGTATTGGCAGGGTGTATTGCAGAGTATTGGCAGGGTATTGCACCAGGGTATTGCAGAGTATTTTGCAGAGTATTGGCAGGGTGTATTGCAGAGTATTGGCAGAGTATTGCACCAGGGGTATTGGCAGAGTATTGCACCAGGGTATTGCAGAGTATTTTGCAGAGTATTGCGCAGGGTATTTTGCAGAGTATTGCGCAGGGTGTATTGCAGAGTATTGGCAGGGTATTGCACAAGGGATGGCTGAGCAGGGATGGATGGATGGCTGGATCTGTGACTGCAATTGTCACAGATCCAGCCCACAGTGCTGCTGCTGCCATCCGCTGTCTCCCCCTCTCCTCTCACACTGTACCGATCGGGTACAGAGAGGGGAGGGAGGAACCGGCGTCATCAAATGACGCCGGTCTATTTACAAGTGATTGCTCCGTCATTTGACGGAGCGATCACGTGGTAAACGGCCGCTATCAGCGGCGATTTACCGCGATTCGTGATCCGCCGGGTCCATTGGACCCGGCGGTCACGGAGTTTCCCGTGTGCGCGCCCCAGGGGGCGCGCGGGAGCGCGATTCTGGGAGGACGTTATATAACGTCCTCCCAGAGTTAAGCAACCACCTTGTCGACGTTATTTGTCGGCAGGTGGTTGTAAAGTGGTTAAAAGGACAGTGGATGCTGTCAGTCAGTGGAACAGTTAACATGTCAGAAGCATACCTCCCAACTTTCTGGAATGGGAACGAGGGACACCTACTAGCAAAAGTATATTCGCCTATGGAGATTTTTAATTACTGAAGTTTGGCGCCATTCCACCAGTTTGTGCAATTTTAAAGCATGACATGTTAAGTATCTATTTACTTGGCAAAACATCATCTAATATTCTACCAAAAATTGGGGGTAAATATTGTGGGTTTTTTTTAATTCAGGAAAAACACGCTTGGAAAATTGCTGCTCAAATACCGCGTGACATAGAAAATTGCAATGACCACGCCATTTTATTCCCTAGGGTCTCTGCTAAAAATAAATTAGATTTCATATATATATATATATATATATATAAAAAATTGTAAGATTAGGGGTTGTTATCTCTCGTGGTGGATGCGTTTTTTCAGTGATTCAGGCCAGTCAGGAACTCTGTTTAAGGGCATGGTAGCCCATTTTATTTGAAAAGCACAAAAAGTTCACAAATACATCCGTAGCAATCACAGGGGGGTTCCACCATTCCTGTATCTTGCATACTCAATAGTTTAGCCCTCCTAGCTTTACCTTCTTGCTATCCAGCTGTTTCAGGCCTTTAGCCTAGGCCTTAGGTCTGCTCCTCAGACCCAAACAGTTTCCAAGAGTTAAGCTGTCTCCTCGCTTACCCCTGGTCAGCACCTTTGTTGCTGAATCACCAACGATGTCTGCCTCCTGCAGACATGCCTATTCTGGCTGCACCCATGCAGCGTAGATAGCCTCTGACTCCACTTCAGAGGGATGGGAGAGTCCACCTGACTTTCCAAGCACAGACTTCCTGTCTGTTGGGGTGGGGCCCTGATCCATAGTCAGGTCAGAACTAAGGCTCCATGTACACAGAAGCTGATAAACTGCAGTTAATGGGCGTTTTGGCGTTTTTTTTTAAAAGCCCATTAACTGCACTCTATGTTAGCCTATGTGTTCATGTACACATAACGTTTTTAGCTTTAATGAGCAGTGGAGTTAATGGGCTTTTTTCTGAACGCAGGAAATTTGCGTTCAAAGTGCCGTTTTTCGGCAGAAAAAAACGCAAAAACCGCAAAATGCCGAAAAACGCTCATAAACGCTGGCCGCGAGCGTTTTTTTTGTCCATTGAAAAAATTATTTATTTATTTATTTATTTATTTTAAGCTAAAAAAAGCTACACTGAAAAACGCTAATAAAAGCTAGTAAAAAAACGCTGATAAAAGCTAGCTTTTTCTGCTGCTTTAAAAACGGCCGTTTTTGAGCTTCTGTGTACATGAAGCCTTAATAGCCGAACACACAGCTGTGCAATCAGCATGTCTTTCTCTACAAACTCTGGTGTAAACCACACTCTTTAAGGTTGCACAGAGTCGCACCGTTACATATCCCCCCCTCCCCCTGTTTTGAACCGGAGGGAGGAACACATAAACCTGTCACCATAAATGGGACACCTCTGTGCTAGCCATTGGCTGCGTAGGCCCATTTCTTTTTCCGGGTATGTGTCCACCAGCACTTCACCTTGGCGCCTCTGTACCAACTATCAGCAGCAGGAGTCCTAATCTGCCCAACCTTTTCTCTAAAGGGGCACTCCACCCACATCTTCTTCCGTACCAATCTCTTTAACCATTTCTGTGTCCATTGGTACCTCAACCAATAGCTCAGAGTTGTCTGACAGTGCTTCACAGTGCTTCTCATACGTATTTCCGTTACAGTTACCATCACTTATTTCCTGTCAAAGTGTATCCGGGTACCTCAAACTGCACCTCTCTGCAAGTGATGGACTGAATCCCCACTACTGCCACGTTCGTTCCGGGCCCTTCCTTTACATGAGGTGTAGCAGGTGAGACAGTACACGCGCCATATACCAACCACTGCTCAGCCGCACCTCGGACCACACCAGCAGGAATACACCCCATCACATCAGCATACGGAGAGACTTCCCCTATGTCTATTATCTCAAATTTTTCCAACAATTCCCCTGAGCGCCTTCCGCACATAACTGCCGCTGGAAGCACTCTCGAAGAGAACTGTGAGACAACTTTCCACAAAAGCAACTGTAGCGCACCCACCCCAGCCCTTACCTGCTTTTCTTCTATTTGGCTCCTTCGTAGGAAAAGACTGAGGCACACCGCACCACAAGCCCGTACCCTCCTGGATGGGGAGGTTGAGCGGTGTTAGTTTCTTGGGCCTGCCTGCAGCCAGTGTTTAAAAACCTCCAGAGCTGACCTTGTTTCTGGGGTAGCCAGAAACAAGTCCTTAGTTCTCCCCAGTAAGCAACTGTCCACACCAACTGAAAAGTCCAACTTCTTATTTATTCTTAAGGGCAATAAACAGTCTCTTTGAGAGCAGACAGGTTGAGACAAACACAGGTCAGATAAGGTGGGAGGAGGTCCAGGCACAAACTTAATTTTGGGTTTCTCCTGTTCTGGTTTGCAGGAACAGGCTTGGTGCATGGTCCCTGCCACGGACCATGAGGTTGGTCACTGCCACTGACCCGGTGAATAGTTGCAAGTCACTGCCACTGACCTGGTGTGCGTAGAGTCACTGCCACTGTGACCGAAAGAACCCGCACTTCTTTCTTTGAGTAACTTGGCCCCTTTTTTGGATAAGAACATCCCTCCGGAGAGTTACCAGAGGCCCCCTCTGTCACCACGACTCTGCGCTGGGTCTTCAGAAAGGGTCACCTCCCTGGCCTCCTCGATCCTGGATACGGGTCCCCTCGCAAGGCAGATCCCTGGGAGCCTCGATCCTTAGCGGACCCCAGCCGAAGGTTGCTGGGTTCCAGGCACTCGCCAAAGTACCTCACCCCAGACTGAAGGTGTCTGGGATGGAAACAGCAGCTCTGTCTCCGGGCCTAGGGCACCCGGAGGCGACACACACACACCCAGGCCTAATGTGCCTGGGCGCGGAACCGACCCCTCTGGAAGATGGCCGCCCCCTTTTATATCCTCTCCCGACAGGCACAGCAGGTCCCCCCGCCCCACTACTGCCGAGAGGGGACGAGAAAAGGCACAACCCTGTACCTGTTCAACCCGGGCCTATGGCAACAGTGCCACCTATAGGCCCCAGGGAACTGCACATCAGTACTATCTCCCAGGGACAGAAATGGTCCATGAAACCTAACAATTAATGCATCTGAGCCTAGTTACCACTCAGATGCTCCCCCTAAATATGACACCCTGCTACACAACCAACAGTATAGCAACCAATTTTCATCAACATTGCTTAACAAGCGCATGTATCACCTGCGTCCACCGATTGGTACTACGCAGTACCATGTCGCCCTTCTGCTGTGGATACATGCAGGTGTACATTGGAAAGATTTTCACCAATTTCCACAATATCTCAGTTATTTCTAGACATGCCGCATCTAATCACAGAACTCTAGGAACTTTTCCTTTACTAACGATGTGGAGGGGCTCATTTGCCAAGGCGTGAGAAGCCAAGACACTTAAAGAGACCTCTACCTCGGAGGCAACTGACAAAATTTGTGGCTCCCGCTGAGCACTGCAAATCGCATGTGTCACACTCATCCTCTCACTTTCAGCAACACTGAGCCCTTCCAAGTCGCTATCCATTACACCATCAACCTGACGCTCAACATTACTCATCTCTTTTGCTGTGGACAAAACCTCTGCTATGTATGCGCCCTTTTCAGATCCTTCCAACTGGAGAGGGTTAATTTCTGCAAAGGCCAATGCACCTGTGTCTACCGGCCCTGCAAGCTCTCCGTTTAGCATAGCAGAAATTGTGTCCACTCCACTGTTACCCACTGAGCCTTCTTTGTTTAAATACACTTGTGGCAAAACTTTTTTAAACACAACAGGCTGCAATAACATAAATTCACCACTTTGCCCAGGTGGCGCTTCATTAAACCCATGAGAACCTTCACTGTCAGCAGCGACAGACCGCAGCAACTCATTATCACTACATGCAATTTCAAACATTTGACTTTTACCATTTTTCTCATCACCAAGGTGATGAGAAAATACCCTCTTATCTATCAGAGCGGCACCACAGTTGTCCCAGGCAACCTCTGGCTCCAACACACAGAGCTCCCTAGAGGTTTCTAAGGACACCTATGCAGCCTTGGATACTGTTGCCAAGGGGAATCGCATATCCTGCTTAGCAATCACCCCTACCTCATTAAGCATCACATTACCATAAGCACATGTATCATCAGCATTCATAAACATAGCAGTTTTATAAGCTCTATCAAATTGTCCTTTGTCAAAACGCATGGCACCCTGCGTGCCACTCAGCACACCACCCTTTCTCTCCAAAAGCATTCTTTTGCCCACTAGGGTAGCTTCACAGTTGTCCTGGGAAACCACTTGCCTCACCACAGCAGGCTCCTTGGTGGTTTCCCTTGGCAACTCTGCAGCACCTGTCACTGTCACTAGGGAACCTGGCACACCCACTGATTTGGTCACCCTAGCACATCTCTCCCAGCACTCTGCTGGACTACCTTAGGTGCACACAGAGTCCACATGTCCTTTTCAGTTCTTGACTTTGCTGCAAGCTGGGTTTTAACCTGTGTCTCCCCATTGCTCTGGGTAGCACACTGCAGCAAGTCCGTTTTTACACCACCTGCGGATCTCCTCACCGAACATAACGCCACTTCACTCGGATCAGTCTCACAAACTGCAACAGTCTTATCATATCCTGCAGGTGGTGTAATAGCCTTCACTTGAGTGTGTTGTCTCACAGGTGTGGTGTCTCCACAGGCTGACTCCCCCATATGGCCATGGAGCAACTCTGCAGCCTTTCCGGATTTTCCAACATCGCCTGCCGGCAAAACAAATTTTCTGTTGTCAGGGTCAACAGCAGACCCACACACCTGGTCATACCCCTTGCAGGATGCTGAATAGTATACCATCTTCTCTGGGCTTGCAAGCAAAGCATTAAGCCCAGCAACAAGATCAGCAGTTGTATTCCACAAGCTTGGACAAGAAAAGATCCCGTGCCCCAGCTGACCACATTCCAGGCATGGTACTTGGCGACTTTGTCCCGTTGCTATGGAAGACCACATTCTCCCCGCGGATCTTTTTCAGCGCTCTCTAGATTGGATTGCTCCTAGAAAATTGTCGTAGTCATCTCGGTTACTATACATCCCACGGTATACCTCCTGGTTAGTGATGAGCCGAACACCCCCGGGTTTGGTTCGCACCAGAACCCGCGAACAAAGTTCGCTACGAACATTAGAACCCTATTAAATACAATGGATGCGAACGTTCAGATTCTAAAGTGCTAATTATAACGACTATTATCCATGTTATTGTCCGAAACAGAGTGCTTTTGCACCAGGGGACATGTATCAATGCAAAAAGAAGTTTTAAAAATGGACGTTTTCCGGGAGCAGTCATTTTAATGATGCATAAAGTGAAAAAAAAAAGGCAAATATTCCTTTAAATATTGTACCTGGGGGGTGTCTAAAGTATGCCTGTGAAGTGCCACGTGTTTCCCGTGTTTAGAACTGTCCCTGCACAAAATAACATTTCTAAAGGGAAAAAAGTCATTTAAAACTGCTTGCGGCTTTAATGCAATGTGTGGTCCCGGTAATATGGATGAAAATCTTTAGGAAAAATGGCATAGCTACCCCATCAACCCCCCCCCCACCCCAGCCCATTACCAGCCCCTTTGGGTCTTGTATGGATATTAAGGGGAACCCCGCACACAAAATAAAAAAGGACCTATATACTCTGAACAGCCGTATACAGGCGGTGCATACAAGACAGGGACTGTAGGTTTGTTCTTATGTAGAATCTGTTATAATTTTGAACAGCTGCATTGTTTAAGTGGAGCTCCATGCCAAATTCCTTTTTTTAGTTTTTTGTAAAACATAGGGAACGGTTATCACCCCTGTAACATTTGTTTTGCTGTCTGTGCCCCTGTTCAGAACATTTCACCTCACTTTGCGTCCCAATGACAACTGTTTTTGAAATGTGGTGTTTTTATTGAAACAAGGATTGGTGATAAAGCATCAGTAGAGAGGAGACACCTTTCTCCCATATTAATTCTTACAGGAGAGAATTTTCCTTCCAAGGGTAGATTTCCTCTCACTTCCTGTTGTCTTCTTCCGTTTGCAAGTAGGAGTCGTTTGTAAGTTGGATGTTTGAAAGTAGGGGCCTGCCGAATATACTCTGCAGAAATTGGCCCCTTAGGTGTTGGTGTTGGCACAACACTGAAAGCACTCACAGTTATTCTTGGTGGGTGCTGGAACGCCCTGCTGTCAACTATAATATCAGGAATTGTAATAACATATAATTGTTGATCAGTGGTAGTAAAAATTGGGCCTTTGATGGTGGTGCTGGTGCCACAACACTGTAAGGCCTGACAGCTACTCTTGGTGGGCGCAGCAATGGGCCCTGCTGTGAATTATTAGATCAAGAATTGTAATTGCATGCCCCTGTTGAACAGGGCTGAAAAATTGGGCCTTTGGTGGTGGTGGTGGTGGTGGTGGTGGTGATGGTGGTGCTGGTGCCACAACACTGTAAGGCCTGACAGTTACTCTTGGTGGGCGCAGCAATGGGCCCTGCTGTGAATTATTAGATCAATAATTATAATTGCATGCCCCTGTTGAACAGGGGCTGAAAAATTGGGCCTTAGGCACTGGTGGCACAACACTGCAACCCCTCACAGATACTGTACTTGGAGCACAGCAATGAGCCCTGTTGCAAAGTATTGCATCAAAAATTTTAATTACACGCCCCTGTTAAACAGGGGCTGAAAAATTGGGCCTTAGCCACTGGTGGCGTCACCCATAAACCAAAATGATCTTCCAAGCTATCATCGTTAATCGTATCATTGAGGAGGAGGAGGATAGCCAGTCAACATAACAGCACAGGCACTCAGCATCAGCATCAGTCTTGAAGGGATGTGACATTTTAAAATCAATTAGTCTGTTATATCAGCATCAGGTGTGTGGTAGCTGGTGGTGATCCAAGACTGGTTCATCTTGATGAAAGTCAGTCGATCAACCGAGTCGGTGGACAGGCGCACCCTGTGATCCGTGACAAATCCTCCAGCAGCACTGAATGTGCGTTCTGAAAGAACGCTGGATGCAGGACAGGCCAGTAGCTCAATTGCATACTGTGCAAGCTCTGGCCAGTGATCCATCCTCAAGACCCAGTAAGCCAGAGGATTTTCGGTGGGGAAGGTGTCCAAGTCTGACCTTGCCCCTAGGTATTCCTGCACCATGTATATCAGACGCTGGCGATGGTTGCTGGAACCGATCATACTTTGGGGCTGTGGACTAAAGAATTGTCTGAACGCATCGGTCAGACGGCCACCTTCCCCACCGCTCCTTCTTTGACTGACCGAAGCCTCAGCAACTCGTTGTCCAGGACCTTGTAACCTCCCAGTCTCTGGGAACGCGTTGCACAGACCTTTCTGCAAGGCCTCCCGGAGTTGTCTCATCCTCTGCGACGGTACGATAAGGTCCGCAACCTTACCCTCGTTCCTCCTCCTCCTCCTCCCTTCCTCCTCGTTCCTCCTCCTCCTCCCTCCCTCCCTCGTTCCTCCTCCTCCTCCCTCCCTCCCTCGTTCCTCCTCCTCCTTCCTCCCTCCCTCCTTCCTCCTCTCCTCCTTCTCCCTCCCTCCTTCTCCTTCCTCCTCCCTCCTTCTCCTTCCTCCCTCCCTCCTTCCTTCCTCCCTCCCTCCTTCCTCCTCCTTCCTCCCTCCCCCCTTCCTCCCTCCCTCCTTCCTCCTCCTTCCTCCCTCCCCCCTTCCTCCTCCTTCCTCCCTCCCCCCTTCCTCCTCCTTCCTCCCTCCCTCCCTCCTTCCTCCCTCCTCCCTCCCTCCCTCCTTCTCCCTCCCTCCCTCCTTCCTTCCCCCTCCCTCCCTCCTTCCTCCCTCCCTCCCTCCTTCCTTCCCCCCTCCCTCCCTCCTTCCTTCCCCCTCCCTCCCTCCTTCCTTCCCCCCTCCCTCCCTCCTTCCTCCCCTCCCTCCCTCCTTCCTCCCCCCTCCCTCCCTCCTTCCTTCCCCCCTCCCTCCCTCCTTCCTTCCCCCCTCCTCCCTCCTTCCTTCCCCCCTCCCTCCCTCCTTCCTTCCCCCCCTCCCTCCCCTCCCCTCCCTCCTTCCATCCCTCCCTCCCTCCACTCCTTCCCTCCCTCCCTCC
>CM055125.1:282915176-283053021 GCA_029206835.1 Rana muscosa | reverse complement strand
AGGAGGGGGAGAGAGGCTGCGGACACACTACAGGAGGGGGACAGAGGCTGCGGACACACTACAGGAGGGGGACAGAGGCTGCGGACACACTACAGGAGGGGGACAGAGGCTGCGGACACACTACAGGAGGGGGACAGGGGGCGGTGCCACTCCGTGTGCGCCGCCCGGCCGAGCGCGAACAAGTTACCCTGAGCTCGGCCGGCTTCGGAACGGCGCATGCGCAGTTGTATGGCCGGCTCGCGGCCATCTTTTTTATGGGCGCCGGTGCATTCATTTGTAGGCGTGACCAATAGGAGGGAAAAAATGCAGCATATGGTTAAATAGAGTCTGAGATAACTTACATAGTGGAGAATGTGGCAATTAGAGATGGGCTTGATCCCGCCAGGAAGCCAACACTGCACAGCGCTAATCACAGGCTGAGAGACATTTCCTGGTTCACAGCTGCACAGAATGGGAAATGTCGGCCATTCACTAAAATTAGAAGAAAAGAGGTTTAACCTTAAACTGCGTAGAGGGTTCTTTACTGTAAGAGCGGTTAGGATGTGGTATTATCTTCCACAGGTGGTGGTTTCAACGGGGAGCATCGATAATTTCAAAAAAATATTAGATAAGCACCTGAACGACCGCAACATACAGGGATACACAATGTAATACTGACATAAAATCACACACACAGGTTGGACTTTTTTCAACCTCGCCTACTATTACCTATGTGAGCGGGCCGCCAGCCCATTCGGGCAGGATACCTTATATCTCCATAGTCAAGTACAGTTTTCTGTACAGTCACATAATGCCCTGTACATGGTCGGTTTTTCCGATGAAAAAAGTCCGATGGATTTTTTTCATCTGAAAAAACGATCGTGTGGGCCCCATCTGACTTTTTTCCATCGGTGTTAAAAAATAAAACAGGTTTTAAATTTTTTCGATGGAAAAAAAAACGATAGGAAATTCTGATCGTCTGTGTGGAACTCCAATGGAGAAAAAACCCACGCATGCTCAGAATCAAGTCGACGCATGCTCAGAAGCATTGAACTTAATTTTTCTCGGCTCGTCTGAGTGTTTTACGTCACAGCGTTTTGGACGGTCGGAATTTTGTCTGATGGTGTGTAGGCAAGACTGATGAAAGTCAGCTTCATCGGAATTCCAACGGAAAATTCCATCGGATTTTATTCTATCGGAAATCCGATCGTGTGTACAGGGCATAAGAGTTTCTCCTTCCTGACATATTTGGCGTCCATGCGCACGCCACACCGGGTGACGGCGGAGTGGTGCAACCTTTTTATGGGGGGGATCAGACCTCCCCCCCGGCACAGTCCGCCCCTGCCCGTGACAAAGCCTATTTTCCAGGATTCTGCCCAGAACAGGCTCAGACTGGGACATGGGTCTGCATTCTGTGAATGTTGTGGGCAAAATCGAGACCGCTGTGTATCTACTATCTACACATACTTGCAAACCGTAAAAAGAGTATTAAAACATGGACGGTGTCAGTAAGGCAGTGGACATGTCAGTAGCATACCTCCAAACTTTCTGAGATGGGAACGAGGGACACCTACTATCAAAAGTATGTAGGCATAGAACACACCTCCTGCCATGCACCTTTAAAGGAGAAATATACAAAAAACTATGATTAAACTTACAAGTGCTTTTTTTTAGCACTACTATTTCTTTATATTAGCTCTTGAAATTTACAAATGCAGCGATTTAGAATTTGAATGAAAGGTTTAGCACTGGGAAGCACCTTTTGAAAGATAAAAAGTGCATTTTATATACAACTATATAGATCAGACTAAAATGAGGGACAAATGGAGGCAAGAGAGACAGAGGGACAGAGGGACATTGTTCCAAATCAGCGACAGTTGGGAGCTATGCAGTAGGGCAGAGGTTGGCGTCAGTAGGACAGTGGATTGTGTCAGTCAGTAGGGGAGTGGACAGTGTCAGTATTTTTTTTTTTTTATTATTATTATTTTATACAATTTTATTTTTTTAATTATTATTTACAATATATTTTTTTTTTCATTTTTTTGGAGCACTGTTGGGCAGTTTTGGTGAAATATTAGAGGTCATATTAGATGTCTAAACAGACACCTGATGTCTCCCTTTTGAGACAGAGAAAAGGATCTGAGGAGATTCCCCAGTCCCTTTCTCTGCAGCCTTAGCTGCACTGGGCAGTGAATGAATGGGAAGTGCTTTGTGCCGAGCGGCTTTCTGTTCATTCATAAACTGAAGCATAGTCAACAGTCGGAATCACTCGCTGGGGGGAGATTTAGGCTGAGTTTTCATATAAGCAAATTGGATGGAGGGGGGGGGGAGGGCGGCAATCCCTGGCCTGTAGGTCGGTCGCTCGCATTCCCCCCCGTCATCGCATCCCCCCCGTTGCTTTATCATCAGCCCACCAGCCCTGCAATTACCCCATATAGGTCGTGGGCAGCGATTCCTCCTCGTCGGCTTCACCCTGTGTCTCCTCCTCCTCCTCGACAACATGGTGGCTTCCCCTGCATCTTCTCCTCGTCCGCTGCCAATACGACCGCTTCTCCTCTCAGCCAATTGGGTCTCAGGACCTGCTTCCTGATTGGCTGGGAGGAGAATCAGGAAGACAATAGCAAATATTATTTCGCTATTGTTACACAAATAGGTGCGCTGCACTTCGCCCTGAGCCCACCCTTTTTTGAAGCCAATTAGCCTCAGGTTCTATTCATGTGCTTCTAAAAAAAAAAAAAACATTGGAATCTATGCGTCCGGCACCCTGAATATTAATTAGGGGCCAGACACATGGATTAGGGGGCGGTGCCCCTGCCCTCCTTATGGACGGGCCGACACTGCCTGACCCAGTGAACAGAAACGCATCGGACTCTGGGCTGAAAATCCCAATGAAAACAATTGCATGCAATTTGATGTGGTTTCCCGCACTGCTCCTGTGTGAACTCAGGCTGAAATCACTATGACAGATATATCTCCATCCTGAAATGATCCCCCGCAGCAGAAGAAGTCAAAAGTGTTACGGGGCGAGGGGGGAACAGGGGAGCACACAGGGAGGCCCGGGCTGCAGAAAAGGAGGAAAAATAGGATTCCTTTTCTCTGAATCCATGGACCGACACAGCCTCTCTATTGACAAAGTGGGTATTATCCGTTAATTAGGAGTGACTAGGCAGAAAACTTGTAAAAAGTGTTGCATCACACCCTCTACAGTACCGCCCAGGAGGCGGACCCTCTGGGTATATCACCTCAGTCTGCATCTCGCAGATCAGTTTGTCAAAAAGCAGTACAAACTTAAAAGGAGGGGTGGGTGCTGTGTGGGTCCATGGACTAAGAGAAAAGGATTTTACGGTGAGTAAAAAATCCTATTTACTCTTTCGTCCATGGACCGACACAGCCTCTCTATTGACAAAGTGGGACGTCCCAAAGCAGTGTCAGAGAAAAAACGAGGGGTGGTAACAGCATAAAAATAAACTTCACCCCAAACACAAAACAGCACTCCAACGGAGGAGTTGCAACTCTAAACAGCCGCTTGCAAAACCTTGCGGCCGAAAGAGGCATCCGAAGATGCACCTACATCAACTTTGTAGAATTTTGTGGAAGTGTGAGCGGACGACCAAGTCGCCGCTTTACATAATTGGGAAACAGACGCTTGATGTCGGAAAGCCCAAGAGGCACCTATTGCCCTGGTTGAATGCGCCGTGACCGGAAAGGGGGGCGCTTGACCCTTTAAGGCGTAAGCCTGGATTACTATCTGTCGGATCCACCTAGAGATGGTGGCCGACAGGACTGCTTGTCTCTTCTTGGGACCAGCCACCGAAACAAACAGTGAGTCTGACTTCCGGAACAGGGAAGTAGCAGATAGGTATAATCTCAAAGCTCGGACAAAGTCCAAGGAATGCAACGCCGACTCCTTAGGATTCGACGGGTGAGGACACAAGGATGGAAGTACAATGTCTTCATTGAGATGAAAAGCCGAAACGACCTTCAGAAGAAAGGAAGGCTGCGGCCGCAGCACCACCTTATCCTTGTGGAAAATCAAATAAGGAGCCTTGCAGGACAAGGCTGCCAGCTCAGAGACTCGTCTAACTGACGTAACAGCCACCAGAAAGACCACTTTCTGAGAAAGTGTCAACAGGGGAATATCTCTAATATTCTCAAACGGTGCCTTCTGAAGCACCGAGAGGACCAGGTTCAAGTCCCATGGAGGTAGTGGGGGAAGGACCGGAGGGGCCACATGTCGAACCCCCTGCACAAATGTACTCACGAGAGTGAGTCGCCAGGGGTCGCTGAAAAAAGACAGCTAGGGCAGATATCTGTCCCTTAAATCGTACTTAAGGCAAGCCTTTGGTCCACCCCATGCTGTAAAAACAGCAGGATTGTGGAAACCAAATAAGTACGCGGATGCCATTTCATTTCCTCACACATGGAGATGTAGGCCTTCCAAGTGCGGTGATAAACCTTCCTAGAGGACGGTTTCCGAGCACTTCTCATAGTAGAGATTACTGAATCTGATAGGCCCCGGTCTCTTAGTACCTGGTTCTCAACAGCCATGCCGTTAAAGCCAGTGACTGTAAAGCAGGATGGAATATGGGACCTTGCGATAGCAGGTCCTTCCGTAGTGGTAGGCGCCAGGGGACGTCTGCTACCAGACGTACTAGATCGGCGTACCAAGGACGCTGAGGCCAATCTGGAGCGATTAGGATCATTGGAATTCCCTCTGCCTCCACTCTGCGGAGCAGAAGAGGAAGAAGCCTCAAGGGAGGGAAGGCATAGACTAGCCGATACTGACCCCACGATGCCACCAACGCGTCAGTTGCGTCTGCCCATGGGTCTCTTGACCGGGCCATAAACCTCAATACCTTCTGATTGAGTCGGGAAGCCAGAGGATCTACGTCTGGTGTGCCCCATCTTTGGCAGAGGAGTTGGAACACCTCCGGGTGTAAGGACCATTCTCCCTGGTCCAGCATCTGGCAGCTCAGGTAGTCCGCCTGCCAGTTTTCCACACCCGGAATGTACACGGCCGACAGTGCCGGTACGCTCCTCTCTGCCCACTTCAGGATGCGAGCGACCTCCGATGCTGCAGCTGAGCTTCTTGTTCCTCCTTGATGATTGACATAATAGGATTTTTATAACAGCTTACCTGTAAAATCCTTTTCTTGGAGTACATCACGGGACACAGAGCGACAGTCATTACTATGTGGGTTATATAGATACCTTCAGGTGCTGGCACTGGCAACTTCCAAAACCGGAAGTACCCTCCCCTATATAAGCCCCTCCCATCCGGGAGTACCTCAGTTTTGTAGCAAAGCAATAAGTGTCCCCAAAAGAGGGGTGGGAGCTCTGTGTCCCGTGATGTACTCCAAGAAAAGGATTTTACAGGTAAGCTGTTATAAAAATCCTATTTTCTTTCTCGTACATCACGGGACACAGAGCGACATAGTCATTACTATGTGGGACGTCCCAAAGAAATGCCCAATGAGGGGGGGGATACACCATACATAAGCTGAGCGCTATCAGACATGAGGATCTTTTGCGGCCTGCAACACACTGCGCCCAAAGGCGACATCCTCCTGACTTCTAACGTCCACCTGGTAGAACCTAGTAAACGTGTGTACTGAAGACCATGTTGCGGCCTTACAGATTTGAGCCAGGGAGGCCTGGTGATGCACTGCCCATGAAGTTCCAACTGCTCTCGTGGAGTGCGCCCTAACTTTTAACGGAGGCGGTCTCCTTCTCAAGCCACAGGCTTGCACAATGACCTGTCGAATCCACTTGGCTAAAGTAGATTTTGACGCTGCCTGAACCTTTCTTGGGCCTTCCGGCAGAACAAACAAAGTATCCGTTCTGCGAATCTGAGCAGTGGCTTTTAGATAAGCTTTAACTGCTCTTACTACATCCAAAGAATGTAATAACTTTTCCTCTACCGAGCTTGGTTTGGGGAAAAAAGAAGGAAGAACCACATCTTGGTTCAAATTAAACCTCAATACCACCTTAGGAAGAAAGGCTGGATGAGGACGTAACACTACTCTGTCCTTATGGATAACCAGATATGGCTCTTTACAGGACATAGCTGCTAATTCCGACACTTTTAGCCGAACAAATGGCTACTAGAAAAATCAATTTCCTGGTGAGAAGAACCAAGGAAATATGCTGTAATGGTTCAAATGGTTGTTTCTGTAGAACCGACAGAACCAGGTTTAGGTCCCATGGACATATGGGAATTTTAACCGGAGGGCTAATACGCATCACTCCTTGTATAAAAGCTTTGACTAGTGAATGCGAAGCCAAGGGCCTTTGAAAAAATATTGACAAGGCCGAAATCTGACCCTTGATAGTACTCAAGGCAAGCTTCCTATCTACAGCCCACTGTAGGAAGTCCAGAATCCTACCTATTACGTACTTACATGGATGCCATTTCTTGGCCTCACACCAGGCGATGTACGCCTTCCAGATTCTATAGTAGATCTGCCTGGATACCGGCTTCCTGGCATTGATCATGGTAGCTACCACAGGATTAGAGAGACCTCTCTTTTTTAGAATGTGGGCTTCAATAGCCAGGCCGTCAAACCTAGGGCTGGTAAGGAAGGGTGGTATATCGGTCCTTGCGAAAGCAGGTCCGGACGATGTGGGAGAGTCCAAGGACTCCCCACAGACATTTTTACAATCTCCGCGTACCATGCTCTTCGGGGCCACGCTGGAGCCACCAGAATCACTGGTTTCTTTTCTACCCCGATTCTGCGGAGTAATCGAGGTAACAATTGTGGCGGTGGAAATGCATATATCAGCTTGAACTGATCCCAAGGGAACACTAGGGCATCCGAGCCGCAAGCTAGGGGATCCCTTGTCCGAGAGACAAACCTGTCCACCTTTGCGTTGAATCTGGATGCTAGCAGATCTACATCCGGTGTTCCCCACCGCCGACATATTGTCCGGAAAACCTCGGGGTGAAGGGAACATTCCCCTGGGCATAATTGTTGGCGACTTAGAAAGTCCGCCTTCCAATTCTCCACTCCTGGAATGAATACCACGGATATGGCTGGGACATATCTTTCTGCCCATTTCAGGATGTAATTTACTTCCCTCTGGGCTGCACGACTCCTGGTGCCACCCTGATGATTGATATATGCCACTACCGTGGCATTGTCTGATTGAATTCTGACAGGGGACCCTTGGAGTTTGGATGTCCATGCTACTAGGGCATACCGGGCTGCTCGTATCTCTAAGAGATTGATGGGCAGGGCCTTTTCTGCATCTGACCATCTGCCCTGGAGAGACCATTGCTCCAGTACTGCTCCCCAGCCTATAAGGCTGGCATCTGTAGTGACCACCTTCCAAGAAATCGGACTGAAGGATTTTCCTTTTTCCAGATTCTGGGGAACCAACCACCAACGGAGGCTCTTGCGAACGGAAGGGGACAAGGACATTGGTAAGTCTAGGGCCTGAACTTTTTTGTTCCAGGCTGACAGTATGGCCCTTTGCAAATTCCTTGAATGGAATTGACCGTAGGGTACTGCTTCGAAAGATGCCACCATTTTTCCCAGCAGCCTCATGCACAGGCGTATGGACGGGAGTCTTTGTATCCACTAGGTGGATCAAATCTCTCAAAGACGACACCTTTTCTTGAGGCAAGAAAATTTTTCTCTGGTCTGAATCCAGCCTTAGCCCCAAGTATTCTAGACTTTTGACTGGTTTTAGGGCTGACTTGTCTCGGTTGATAATCCAACCGTGAGATTCCAGATACTTGATTGTCTTGTGAACGACCACTTCTAGTTTTTTCACTGAGTGGCCTATCAGCAACAAGTCGTCTAGATATGCCATTATCGGTACACCTTGTGTTCTTAGATTGGCCAATAATGGGGCCAGAATTTTTGTAAACACTCGTGGTGCTGTGGCCAGACCGAAGGGTAAGGCTCTGAACTGAAAATGGCGCCCTTCTACTGCAAAGCGTCGAAATTTTTGGTGGACTGGAAAGATGGGAATGTGCAAATAAGCATCTTTGATGTCGATCGAGGCTAACCATTCCTCCCCTTGTAGGGCAGTGGCCACCGATCGGATCGACTCCATCCGGAAAGTCCTGATATGTAGGAATTTGTTTAGCCCTTTTAGATTTAATATGGGCCTCGCGTCCCCGTTTGGCTTCGGGACTGTAAAGAGGTTTGAGTAAAACCCAAACCCCCATTCTTCCAGGGGAACCTCCATAATTACTCCTTGGAGCAATAGTTGTTCTAGTGCCAACAGGAGGGATTCTCTCTTCCGGGGATCCCTTGGCACGTTTGACCTCATAAAATGGGAAGGAGGAGAGTCTTTTAACTCCAATCTGTATCCCAGACTTACTGCGGAGAGCACCCATCTGTCTCTGATCGTGTCCCGCCAGGTCTCTGCGAACAACTGGAGTCTTCCCCCCACCCGATTGAGTGGGGGCAACCCTTCATGAATTTGACTTTGGGGGAGGTTTCGTACCTCTCCTGACCCAGGGTTTCTTATTACCCTGCGATTGTCCCTGATTTTTACCCCCGGGATTTGACCGAGGAGGCCGTCGGAACTGTTTCACAGCCGATGCCCCAGGGACTGGAGAGTCAGGCCTCTTAAAAGAGGGACCTCTAACTCTGTTTTTAACCGGCAAGAGTGTACTTTTACCGCTGGAAATTTTCTGGATATATTTGTCCAGGTCTTCCCCGAATAAGCGTTCACCATGAAATGGGAAGCTAACCAGCAATTTTTTACAGGGAGCTTCAGCAGACCAGTTTTTGAGCCATAGAAGCCTGCGCATATGTACTACAGACAGCGTAAGGCGGGAGGCCTGATGGATTGAATCCTTTATGGCGTCAACCGCAAAGCATAAGGCTCTAGGTAGATCAGCTAAGGCAAGGGCCTGCTGATCTGGCAAATCCCTTAAGACCTGTTTCAACTGATCCTTCACTGCTTGGCAGACCCCAATAGCTGCCACTGCTGGTTGTGTCACCAAGCCTGCTGTAGAGAAAGCAGATTTTAATAAGGACTCCAATTTTTTATCTATTGGGTCCTTGAACATTTGGACATTATCTACTGGACATGTCAGTGATTTATTCACACAAGAGATGGCTGCGTCCACTGTAGGGACGCTCCATTTTTTGATGAACTTATCCTCCATGGGATAGACCACCGGAAATCTCTTGGGGGGAGTAAATATTTTATCAGGATGTTCCCAATCCTGGTAAATGAGCCCTTCCAGTAAAGGGTGAAGTGGAAAGGAACAGACAGTCTGGGGAGCTTTTAGCGACCCCAGAGAGGAGACAGTAGTGGTTGATGGTTCCGCAAGGTGCATTTTAAATGCTGATCGGACCATGTTAGTCAGGGACTGAACCCATAATCTTTCAGCTTGAGATGCTGAGAAAGGTTCCTCCACTGTTGATTTCTCTACAACAGAATCAACCTCATCCTGATCCCCTTCAGGCAGGTCGATCCCTGTATGGGACTGTTGCTCTGCTAACAGGTACTCTGAAGGAGGAGACGGAGATCGGGCGTGCTTTCCCTGTGACAGGGAGGCAGCGATCAATGTTGTCAATCTCTCTTCTAATCCTCCCAGAGCTGAGGAAAAAAACCTCCTCTGTTACATACACAGGAGCAGGTGAACTGAGGACAGCCACAGTACCAGGTACTCCTGCGGGGTCTCTACGGTCACTAACCTCTGAATTTTCAGGGGAGACTGGTGCAGCAGAAGCATGCCCAAGATCCTCAGAGCCCGATGGAGACCCCCTTCGCTTCCTGGAAGATTTAGTTCCGGAGCTTCTGGACGGCATATTCCTAAGCCCAAAGCCGAGGTATTCCAGCCATAATACACCTCTTTTACTGATAATAGTCTAGCACAATTGCTGCTATATAACAGTTGGTGTCTACTAAAGTGCCTTTCTAGGGGATGCCTGCATCAACCGCCTCTGTGTGCCTTATTCTACTGTTGCTAGCTCTGTCTGTGCACTTCAATAGCCAGCTGACACCTGTGATTGTGCCTTTAAACACGCTGGACGCCCGCACATGCGCAGAAGCTCCGCGGCGCGCACCGAGCGTCATCCACCAGCTCCGCCCCTTTTTCCAGGTCGCCTCTATATATAGAGGCGTGTGCACGTGCGCGGGCACGTGCGCCTTCGGCGCTCTTTTTTTAAAATAAGGAACTAGATGGGAGCCAGGGTCCCTGTTTGCCGCAGGGCCCGGGGATGGATGAGCGCAGCAACAGGGCAGAGGACACAGCTTCCCCGCAGAGAACTTACCAACTGCCTGGATTTGACTTAGGAAGAAAAAATCCACATTACAAGAAAAAGAACCACAGCGGCCTCTAGTGATTAACACAGGTACCGCGGTCTTACCATTTTTTTTTTTTTTCTTGCCTACTATTATTTTTTTTTACATTTTCTTAGTAGTAACAGGCATGCACAGAATATTAGCGGGAATACCTTAGGTAACAGGCAGAAAGACAAATTAGGCTTGGGGGTCCCCCAATAGAACCAAGTTCCTGAGGGCCCCCACTTACCTTTTCCTCGCCGCAGGACTGTTTGGTCCACAGAAGCCCAAACTTCACCTATCACGGCAGGCATTGTAATTAAACCTTCAGGGACCGGGTTCCCAAGGATTCCACTCCCCTGGACCTGTATAGCACCCTGCACAGAGAACATCTTGGTCGTGGGTATGACCAGAGCTCTGGATCCCAGGGTCCAGCCCTCCTAAGAGAGGCATTACAGGCAAAACCTTGCTCTTCTCTTGCAAGGCCTGGGTACCGACCGTTTAGCTATGAAGCTTTTTTGGTCGGATCCGGAATAGCTTACTGAGGCCCAAAAGAACCTGTACGCAAGCTCAGTGAAAAACACATGTTACTTCTTGGCCAACACCTTAGACACTGGCAAAAAACTGAGGTACTCCCGGATGGGAGGGGCTTGTATAGGGGAGGGTACTTCCGGTTTTGGAAGTTGCCAGTGCCAGCACCTGAAGGTATCTATATAACCCACATAGTAATGACTATGTCGCTCTGTGTCCCGTGATGTACGAGAAAGAAATGCCACCGCTGTGGCGTTGTCTGACTGGATCCTGACTGGACGCCCTTGCAGCCTCTGAGACCATTTGAAGAGGCACAGCCTGATCGCCCGGATTTCCAGGACATTGATCGGCAGGAGGGCTTCCTCTGGGGTCCAGCGACCTTGCGCCGACTGAACACCCCAGACTCCCCCCCAACCTGTAAGGCTGGCATCCGTCGTGATCACTATCCAGTAAACCAGAAGAAATTACTTCCCGGCCATTAGAGCCGGTGCTGTCAGCCACCATACCAGGGATCTCCTGACTAGGTGGCTCACTCGGATTTGATAATCCAGAGATGAAGGGCATCTGTTCCATCTGGACAGAACTTCCTTCTGTAACACTCGAGTGTGGTATTGAGCATATGGGACCGCCTCGAAGGAGGCTACCATGAGGCCCAATACTCGCATGCAAAAATGGAGTGACGACCAATTCCTGAAAGTCAGCTGCCGTACTGCAGCCCGGAGGGTCTGCAACTTCTCCACAGGGAGGAATACCTTTGCCTCTGAGGAATCCAGAATCAACCCCAGGTACACTAGGCGTTGAGTGGGCACCAATACTGACTTTTGCGTGTTTAGTATCCAACCACAGTCTCGAAGAGTCTGACAGGTAATAGACACGCTTACCTCTAATTCTGAGCTTGAAGGGGCCTTCAGTAGATGGTCGTCCAAGTAGCCCATGATAGCGATACCCCGCTGTCTTAGAAGTGCCAGAATTGGAGCGAGCACCTTGGTGAACGTCCTGGGTGCTGAGGCAAGGCCAAACGGGAGGGCCACAAACTGGTAGTGGTTCTTCCCGATAGCAAATCGCAGAAACCTCTGGTGTCTGGAGTATATGGGGACATGCAGGTATGCGTCCTTGATGTCCAAGGAGGCCAGAAATTCCCCCGGATGGAGAGCCGTGACTACAGATCGAACCGACTCCATCCGAAATCTTTGTACTTTCACAAAGCAATTTAGGGCTCTGAGATCCAAGATTGGACGAACCCCCTCCTTCTTCGGCACAATGAACAGATTTGAGTAAAAACCCTGACCTCGTTCCTGTTCTGGAACTGGAACAACTACCCCGTTCCAGTAGACCCTGGACCGCCCCATACAGGGCCTCCCGACGGGTCGGTAGTAGCTGGAGATTGGAGGTGATGAACCTTTCCGGTGGACAAGAGAGAAATTCTATCTTGTAGCCGGAGGAGATTACTTCGCAAACCCACCTGTCGGAGACTAGCTGTCCACTGAGTCGCGAATTTGCGAAGACGTCCCCCCACCCGAGAGCTGGGTGGGGGCGGACCTTCATGCGGACGCAGATTTGTCCGCAGGCTTGTTGGGTTTGTGGGACCAAGGACGCTTTTGTCCTTGGGCAGGCGCCTTGTCGGCCTGGGGTCTTTTCCCTGTCGCCCTAGGGGGACGAAAAAACCGACTGCGTGCAGTAAAGGAGGGCCCTTGCCCTTGGCGTGGCCCCCTACCCTTGCTAGTTTGGGGAAGCAAAGTGCTTTTACCTCCTGTGGCATCCTTGATGTCATCCAGAGAAGCCCCAAAAAGTCTGTCGCCCTTAAAAGGCAGATCCAACAGGGCTTTCTTGGAAGTCTGGTCCGCAGACCAGCCCTTTAGCCAGATCAGGCGGCGTATTTCTACTGCATAAATCAAAGCTTTTGACAGCAGGGGAATAGTATCCATGTCTGACTCGAAGACAAACTTAGGGCCTGGACCAACTGGTCGGCCAAAGTTATCTCATTAGGAGGAGCATCTTGCTCCTTTAACCCCTGGAGTAGCAATCTTGCCCATTCAGTAAGTGTCTGAGACACTAGGGCCCCCGCCAATGCCGGGCGTACTGCCGAGCCTACCACTGAATATAGGTAGCGAGCGAGTGCTTCAGCCTTCTTATCCACAGGGTCCTTGAAAACAGGAGCTCCTTCTACTGGAATAGCGGTGGCTCTATTAAGCATGGACACCGGAGGGTCCACTATAGGAGGAGAGGTCCATTTCTTCAGAAAACTCTCCTCAAAAGGGGTACCGTACCGCAAACCTCTTTGGGGCTGTAAAGACCCTCACTGGGTTCTCCCATTCCTTGTATAAGAGTTTGTCAAAATAAGACACACAAAGGAACACCTTAGCAGTGCGGGCAGGTTTATGAAACCCAAAGGGGACTGGAGTTTCTGCTGCTTCTGCAGTATTTTCCAACTTTAGCGTATCCCGCACTGCAGTAATAAGGTCAGATACCAAAGCCGTCTCGCGTACTGACCTGGACTTGGAGTCATCCTCACTGTCCGATCGGTCACGGTCTGCAGTCTCTGATGCGTCCGAATCTGGGCCATGAGCCGTAGCTGGACCTGGTTCTGCATCAGAATTATCCCCGGGGGGGCGTGGCCGGAACTCGACCTGAATGGCTGCATAGACCTAGAGCTCTCTCTCAGCCCGCAGCTATAGAGCCAGAAAAAGGTGCTTACACCCCACTGTAATGGGTGGCTCCAGGACGACTAGATCCACGAAGCCCCGGGGGTCCTCACAACCCCCCCCCCCCCCCCGGGCACATCCTCTGACCTCCGGGACTACTTTACCCAGCCGGACGTCCCGCCGGGCGGACCGGCTAAAATGGCGCCGGCCGGCGCTGCAGGGCAGGCCGCAACGCCTCATCCTACCTCCATCCAGGCTCCGGAGCAGCATCGGGACCCCTCGAGCCCAGAAACCTCTCAGCAGCCAGCCGGGGAGACGATCCGGAATCAGGGAGCGGTGAATCCTCCACTCGGGCCTACGGCCCTCCCTGCAGCCATCCTCCCCACGTCCCTGGCGGCCATCTTGGGACTCCCCACGAGGCAGCAGCCATACACCCAATGCTCTGAGGCCTTCCCGCAGCTCCTCCGCACCGCCTCAGACCCGGGCCTCACAGGGACAGCTGCCAGCTCGCTGCCCAGCACAGGGGGAGCGGAGGACTATCCATCCCCACAGGACGGGGCCCATTCACCCTCGGATGGCAGGACACCGGGCACTTTTATCCCACATGAGACCACCCTGCCGGACCCCCTCTCCCCCAGGGCACAGAGGCCCTCCAGACCAAGAGACCCCAACCCACAAGGCCTCCCTGCACCATCGGCCCCCCCCTGTGCCCAGGTGGCCAGCACCTCTGCTCCTCCCCACTTCCCGAGGTCGCCTGACAGGGACGATTGGCCGACACACCCAGGACTGGAGTGAGCCCTGGGAATACCAGGCCTCCCCGAACCCCTCCTGGGGAGCCCCTCTTTTTCCCCACTACCCCCACGATGCTCCTGACGGCGGTCGCGGGGCACAGGGACAACCCCCCCCCAATGCCCCCGCAGTGTCACGCTTACCTCCAAGCGATGCCGACAAAGGACGACTTCAGGCAGCTTGTCGAGGACGTGAAGTCCACCTGCAGATCAGAGATCCAAGCCTTACAATCGGGCCTCAAACATCTAGCAGACAGGGTGGAAATGGCGGAGGAAGAAATCCAAGAAACAAAATTAGCAGTACACAGAACCCAAGTTCAAGGATCAGAACACCGCACCCTCCTTAGGGACATGCAACGCCACGTAGAAGACCTGGACAACAGGGGGCGCAGGAACAACATCCGGGTTCGGGGGGTCCCAGAAGCAGAGGGCCCAGAAGATGTCCAGAACACACTACAATCGCTTTTTAACGACCTTCTGGGGGCGGACCCGACCCATACTATTGAAATGGACAGAGCCCACCGAGCGCTACGGCCTAAAGGCACCTCTACCAGACCCCGAGATATCATTTGCAGGCTGACATCATACCCTTTGAAAGAGGATATCATGAAGCAGGCCTGCCTAGCCCGCAAGGTGACCCTAGGAGACCATCACATTCAGCTGTTCCCGGACTTGTCCTGGATCACCCTACAAAAGAGAAGACTACTCCAACCACTGCTGCGCATTCTTCAAGAAGAGAATATACCGTACCGCTGGGGATTTCCCTTCAGCCTCACGGCCAAGCATCAAGGCAAATCGGCGACCATGAGGTATCCGGAGGACCTGGAACCCTTCTGTGACACCCTGGAGATTAGAGCACCCCAGCTTCCCGATTGGGATCTTGTGGCGACCCCACCACCGCCACCCACAGTGTGGCAGAAGGTCCACCCACCCAAGCGCTCCCGAGGCCCGGAGAGATCCCGAGGGGTCGGAGCTCGCAGCAGAGGAGATCCTGATTGAGTCTTGCACTATCTGACTTGCTACATATCTGAAGGACCACCCCTGTCCCTGTTTACGCGTTATGGTTCGCTGTTTTTTGCTACCTTTTTCATAAGTTTTATTTTTTCTCTCTATTTTTCACCCCACGATAAAGCCACCCAGGCAATAGGCCACGCAATAATCCACCTTTGGCGCCCTTGCTACAGAACTGACCGACATCATGGGCGAGTCTTGAAAAAGACCTTGGAGAGAGACTGTTCAGGCACACCCTGCCTTCCCCCCTCTTAGATCACTAGACTTCTAGAGCAAGCGGGTTATCACCGTCTTGCATGTTTGACTTTGGGCTCCCCTGGGTCTCCCTGGCCCACCCTATCTGGGTGGGGGCGGGGAGGCTCACGGGAGGCCTTCTGGACCTGGGCCGGCTGGTCCCATCGGGTCTGTGGATGTTGTTTTCTATGTTTATGCATGATATTACCATACTAATTACTTTTCTCTTTCTCCTAGCTTTTCCTAATCCCCTCCCTTCCTTTCTCATCGCCTGGCTCACTAAGCAAAGTCACCAATCCTCTCGGATCTCCTCCCGTGTGGCGCCCATCCCTGACCGTGACTGCCCGGACCACCCTCAACAACACCAGATGAGTATTTATGCCCCCCATCCTAGCTCCCATGGCTAAGATTTTATCCTTAAATGTTCATGGCCTGAATTCTAATCGTAAAAGGCATCTGGCACTGAGGGAGTTTAGACAGTCAGGAGCGAATGTCATACTGGTACAGGAAACTCACTTTGACAAAGAGGGCACCTTTAAATTCGCCTCCAGGTACTACTCTCAAATCTACCTGTCATCAGGACCCCACAAGAGGGCGGGGGTGGCTATCCTAATCAAACAAGGGTCCCCCTTCACGTACTCGTCCCACTACAGCGACCCCAAGGCCACTTTCTCATACTCAGAGGCCTATGGCTGGACAAGGAGATCACATTTTGTGTGGTCTATGTCCCCAATGTCAGGCAGACAGGATTCCTAAATAAAATGCTAGCTCGCCTATTCTGCTCGGATCATGGGGTGTTGGTGGTGGGGGGGGGACTTTAACCTAACCCAATCGGAGATGGCGGATCGCCAGGGGGTGGGCCCCAGGGCGCCCACACCGAGAGCACTTAGAGATTCGCAGCTTTTCCGCCAAATTACCAGAAGGTATGCCCTCTTTGATGCCTGGCGGGCTCTCCATCCTGGAGACCGACAGTACACCTTTTATTCGGCCCCCCATCGCACGCACTCCCGCATAGATTACTTCTTTGTTAACAATGCAACCCTACGTATGACTCGAACTGCGCGGATCCTGCCGATCTCGTGGTCGGACCACGCCCCGGTAGAGTTAACCCTGGACTTAGATGCCCCAACACGTAGACCGTGCACCTGGCGTCTAAATACGTTCCTACTGCAACACCTCCCCTCAAAAACTGAACTAAATACCACGCTACAACATTATATGGCAGACAATGACACGGGGGATGTATCTATATCCACATTTTGGGAAGCCCATAAGGCGGTGATGAGGGGCAGATGCATAGCCCTCTCCTCAACCATGAAAAGGGACTCAGGCCCTGCAGAAGCACACAGAACAGGAGCTTAGAAATCTAGAAAAGCAGCTTCAATCCAACCCCACTCTGGTTCTCCTGAAAAAAATTACGGCCCTCAGGGCAACGTTGGGAGACCTAGCCCTGAACAGGGTAGAAAAAGCCTTACTCAAACTAAAACAGATGTTCTATGACAAGGGGAATAAGGCCCATACGCTTCTAGCCCGGAAGCTCCGGGACAACGCCCCAGGCCCGGACGGCTTCCCATACGAGTACAACAATGAATTTCTCCCTCCCCTCCTCCCCTACATGTGCAGGCTCTTCAATGCCTTCCTTCATGACACTCCGATCCCGAGAGATATGCAGAGCTCCTATATCACAGTGATCCCCAAACCCGGGAAGGACCCCTCCCTCTGCGCTAACTACAGACCAATTGCCCTGCTGAATTCGGACCTTAAAATATTCACTTAACTCCTGTCTATGCGCCTGAACACGGTCTTACCCTCCCTGATCCATAAAGATCAGGTGGGATTCGTCCCTTTCCGCCAGGCGGGTGACAATACTAGGAAGATAATAGACCTGGTTGAGGTGGTGAACAGGGAGGGCGCACAGGCCCTGCTGTTGAGCTTGGACGCAGAAAAAGCGTTTGACCGCCTGGGGTGGCCCTTCCTGTTCGCCACGCTCCGCCATGTGGGATTCAGGGGGCCCTTCTATAGAGCCATACAACACCTATATTCAAACCCATCTTCCCAAGTCAGGACCCCCTTCGCCCTGTCCGCCCCGTTGCCAATACAGAATGGCACCAGACAGGGGTGTCCACTCTCACCCCTGCTCTTTGCACTATGTGTTGAACCCCTAGCAGCGACAATCCGTGGCAACCCGGACATTAAGGGCATAGGGGTTCGGAACAGGGAGTTTAAAATCTCCCTGTTTGCAGATGACATCATTCTCTCCTTAGTTCAACCAGGACTTCCCTTCCAATCCTTCACGCGGAACTAGACCGCTATGGGGCTCTATCGGGATACAAAATCAATGCATCAAAGTCGGAGGCCCTCCCACTCAATATACCAGAGGGTGAGGTAGAACACCTGAAAGCCAATTTCCCCTATAGCTGGAAAAATACCGCCCTAAAATACTTGGGAATTAATATTACCCCACAATACTCTACTCTTTACCAAGAAAACTTCCCCCCCCCCTCTTCCACAATATCAGGACCCTCCTCCAGCAATGGAAAAAGCACCACATCTCCCTACTCGGAAGGATCGCATCTGTGAAGATGACGGTCCTCCCGAAACTGTTGTATCTCTTTCAGACCTTGCCCATCCCCGTCCCCTATGGCCAACTGAAACACTTACAAGCCGACCTACTACGATTCACCTGGAACTACGGGAGACATAGAATCCCACGGTCGGTGTTGCAGGCGGCCAGGTCGGATGGGGGCCTAGCTTTCCCCACTCTCACTAAATACTACCAGGCGGCACAACTGAGGGCAATAACTTCTTGGTTCACACTCCGTTCCTATAACAAATGGACCAAGATAGAGAAACTGTGGTTAGCTCCGATACACCCAAACAACCTTCTGTGGAATGCGAACGCAGAGGTAGAGCCAGCACGATTGCTAGGCCCGATGGCGCAGCTCAGGAGGATGTGGCGTAAACTGACACAACAACATAGACTGGTCTCTGACAGCTCGCTCCTGACCTCATTTGCTTGTAACCCCAAAATGCCAGATAGCTTAACCTACCAAATGTCCTCCCCCTGGACTACGAGAAACCTCTTCCATTTTGGAAATTTGGTGGATCCTCGCACCCGTAAACTGCGTCCCTTTGCCGACCTGCAGTCCCAATATGGCCTCCCTAAGCAGGCTTTCTACGGGTATCTCCAAATCCGCCACTATGCCTTGTCCTTCGCACCAACTCTGCAATTTTCCCCCCCTATCCCTTTTGAGAACCTCATTCTGGTAGGCTTTGCCCAGAGAGGTCTGATCTCAAATATTTACAAAATATTGAATGAGAGGCCCTTTGACTCAATGGGCAAACACAATTACATGATCAAGTGGGAAAAGGCATTGGGAGAGGAGATACCCCTGGAACAATGGAGGGCCATATGGAATCAAGCGTCAAAAACGTCGATATGCACGCTATACAAGGAGAATATATACAAGATACTGTACTTCTGGTACTTGACTCCTGATGTCCTCCATGCCATCCACCCGGCCAGTTCGGACCGATGCTGGAGATGCCAGGGAGCAAAGGGAACACTATATCATATCTATTGGGAGTGCCCGCTGATAACCCCTTACTGGCACTCAGTTCACCAACTTCTGACTCACCTCCTAGAAACGGAAGTACCATTCACCCCCAAATTTTTCCTGCTGGGACTGATGTCTCTGAAGGCCCCTCGCCCATACAAGAAACTAACCAGACATGTCCTTACGGCAGCTCGCTGCTTGGTGGCACTGAACTGGAAGCGCAGCTCCCCCCCTTCAGAGGGAGCGCTGTACGCCAGGATTAGGGATGTAGAATCAATGGAGAGGATGACGGCGAGGATTCATGATCACCTTGACTCTCACAACATGGTCTGGGAGCTGTGGCGCCGCCGGGAGGACCACAGTGATTCAGAGCCAGGTACACTTTGATGACATTTCCCCCCCCCCTCTCTCCCCCATCTTCTCTCTCCCTCTCCCCTTTATTCTTTCCCTCTCTTTTTTCTTTTTTTTCTTCTCTCCTTTTTCCTCTCTACTCTTTCCCTTTCTCTGGGAGTCCCTATGGGACCCATGTACTTGAATATCTAATAGCCTTATCAGTTCAAAGGTTTGGTTGATAGCACGGTATGTAAATGATAAGATAATCTGATGAGATCAGTAATCTGCATAGATGCCAGATGTACGGTGCTGGCACGCTCAGGAACTATTACAAACATGTAACCAAGAAGAAAAAGCAATTACTCTGTTTGTTGTAAGACCGATGCATTATAATTGTAACTGACATAACTTCAAATAAAACAGTTATTGATAAAAAAAAGAATTATCCCCGGAAAATTGCAGGGGACGGGGGCGTTTACTACCCCCTGTATTCCCGTGTGCTGCTTCCACCCTGGCAGCAAACGCCTCTAGGATTGCCGACATAGCGTTCATAGTCACCTCAGGGGCACCAGCTGCTAAATCTGGTGCTTCAGGGGAGAAGACATCTGGCTCAGATGCCATGCTGACCACACGCTGACACCCACAGGGCTCCAGGCAAGATATCAATAGGCCACCCTCCTGTGCTGCAGAGATGCTGGGTTACCCAGAGGACTTACCACCCTGGACCGGTACTGCTATGCTGCCGTGTGCTGCGCCTGTGATGCTGTCCCACTGCTGCTGTGCCAGTCTGCTTCTTTTATCAGCGCTTCCTGTGTGAATTTTCGCGCCAGTGTAATGCACCCTAGAGGCCGGAGACTCTCGCAAAATGGCCGCCAAAAACGTCTGTATGGAAGATAATGTGGGCTCTAAGAAAATGGCCGCTGAGCCGAAGATAGAGGCCAAGCAGCCGTAGCCCATAAAAAGATGGCCGCCGAACGGCAATATATACATACAGGGTGGACAAACATGGCCGCCGATCAGTTGATAGAGGCCAGTGGGTGTGGACTACAAGAAAATGGCGCCAAAACCACAGGCAGATGGCCGCCGGGCAGTCACTAGAAGCCGAACCCGGCATGGACCACCACAAAATGGCCACCGACAGCATGGAGGAGGAAGCACACAGGTAAGCAGAAATGACATTTCTTTTAAATGTTAGTTACAGCCAGCCCCCCTACAGTGGAACCCCTTAGGTGACCTCCAGCACCCAGCAACCTTTAGCTAGAAGCCCAGGGAGGAGGGAAAGGCAGGGAGAGAGGGAAGAAAGGGGCCACAACCACTTACTTGGTCTCTCCAGGAATGTCCAGCCAAATCACCCAGCCGAGGCAGGGGAGTTTACTTACCTATCCTGCATGTATTATGCTGGAAGACATTCCAAGCAGATCATCGTCCGCGCACGGAAGGTGACTGTTGGCCAGGCATGCTGTGATTGGACCCAAAAGGGACGATCATATGTATGCCCTGGAGCGTGAAGCTCACTGGACAGGCTGCTGCGACTCGGCCGTAAGGTCAGCCGAAGCTGAGCTGTCTGATGCAAGCCTTGGAGCGTAAGCTCACCGGCCAGGCTGCTGCGACTCGGCCGTAAGGTCAGCTGAAGCTGAGCGGTCCGATGCAGGCCCTGGAGCGTAGGCTCACCGGCCACCCGTGGAGCAACGGGCATGTCATGGAAAACCCAGCGCGTAGCTAAGGTCGGCACACGCTCGATGGCCGAACTGGGGAGACTACAAGGATCGAGGATCCAGTCTGTCACCCAGTCGGCAGTTGATCGAAGATCGCAGGAAACAAAAAATGTAGCAAAAAAATATATCTTTTTCCCCCCGGACCAATGGGCCCGAAGGGAGCCATGTCCTACTCTTTGCTAGACAGAAAAAAACTGATCTGCGAGATGCAGACTGAGGTGATATACAGTACCCAGAGGGTCCGCCCCCTGGGCGGTACTGTAGAGGGTGTGATGCAACACTTTTTACAAGTTTTCTGCCTAGTCACTCCTAATTAACGGATAATACCCACTTTGTCAATAGAGAGGCTGTGTCGGTCCATGGATGAAAGAGTAACAGATTGATCCCAGTAAATGCTGCCCCTCCAATCCAGGTTTCGGGGGTAAGCAAGGAAGGATCGTGGTCTACCCATCACCTGCTCACAATCGACGGGTTGAGGACTCCCCAAATTAGGGTATGCTCAGGCACATCCGTCACATCTTGTGCACATGCCCATGCTCGTGGAGTAGTGCCAGGGGTAGGGGAAGCATTTTAGAGGTATTTCCTCTTTTTTCTTCCTGGGAAGAAAAAGCAAAACCATCAGAAACATGTACCACTTCCTCGAAACTACTCCACAAGGATATCTTCCAGGTTGGAAGGCTTTCACTGACAAGTGGCATCTCCCTCTGGGCAGCCCGGATGGTCAGCCTGACAAGGCTTCTCCACCAGCACCTTATCCTCCAGCTACACGTGTGGTCCATCCACTCCCTAGGTCTTGTAAAGCCATACCTCCTGGTGTGTTTGTGAGTGCAATATATATTACAATAAACATACATGATTTCAGTTTACTACATTATATCCTTTGCGTGAGTCTCTCCTCTTTTTCTATGTTTTCCACGTCTCTGGATTTACCCCTCTGGCCACCCAGCAGCAATGGAATCTGTTCCTGAGTCCCCCCTTACTGAGCTTTGTTCCCGCCCTCACCTATTATACCTGGTGTTTGTGATGTGCGCTCTGGAGTGCTATTGCTGTTTTTTAAGTAGAAGTAAATTTGTCTAATTTGTAATATGGGAATATAGTGTAGATTCAAGGATGGGATTTCAGTTTCAGGTAGGTAAGTGGCTAGGGTGTGCTTTTTCCTCGGTGTCAAATACCTACAGTGTCCCAAGGTTCTCAGAGATCCAGACATTCCAAAAAGTTTCCACTCTTCTTCTTTTCATTTATCATAATCCAGTAGACATGTGCACTTCATTTCGGTCTGAATATAAATTCGAAATAAATTTGATTATTCAGAGATTCAGATGTATCCGAATGAAATGGTAACAATTTTTTTTGAAATTTGTTTCATTTTGTTTCGTATATTCATTTAACACATTCAAAATTTTCAGAACTATTCGAATCGGTCGAAAATTGATCGACGATCCCAATTCTATTTGAACAAAAGCTGGTTGCTAAGCAGAGGGCCGGTGTTCTGTCAAAAGAGCCAACTCGTCAAAATCTCCAATTACGTCACTTCCAGTGACTCTCCAGCTGCAGTGATTGCAGATTTCGACGACTTTCACAGAACACCGGCAGCGTATACACCTCGGTACATGACGAGTTGGCTGTTTTGACAGAACACCAGATAAGGAGTAAAAAAAAGTTGCCGCCGCCATGTTTTGGTTACTAGCAGGCGGACTAACAACTGTTCACTCATTATATCATGTACCGTAGTGTATATGCTGACGGTGTTATGTGAAAACAGCCAAGTCGTCAAGATCGGCAATTACTGCTGTTGGAGAGTCACCGGCAGTGGTGGCTGGTGCTCAAAATTTTTGGGGGGATGCAAACAAACTGAAAAATTCAAAAAAATACTGAAAAAAAACACATCAATTGCAGCCTCACTGTGCCCCATCAAACGCAGCCACTGTGCCCCATCAAACGCAGCCACTGTGCCCCATCAAACACACCTGGGTGGGCTCCGAGCGCAATGCTCTGCGCTCCGAACCCACCCTATTTCGAAACCTATTAGAGTCTATGACTCTAATCAGGTGCTTAAAAAAAAAAAAAAACACTTCTCAATGATACTGGAGAAGTCTAGGTTGAAACACTTTGGGCGGCTCATAAGGCTTTCATACTGGGTAGACCGCTTAGAAAAAGAATATGCCTCTCTCAGAGCCAAACACAAAAAGGACCCGTCCAAAGTTCCTATTGCCCTCATTGATAAAGCTAGACTTGATCTAAACTTACTCCTCACTACTCAAGCTGATAAAGCTATTCGCTGGACGAGTAACAAATTCTATGTTCATGCTAACAAAATAGGACCCTTATTAGCTGCTAAGCTTTCTCCCCGGGTTCGAATTAATACTACTCCTAAAATCAGAATTTCTGGTCAGCCTCCCACAGCTAACCCTGTCAAAGTTCTGGAGGCCTTTCATGAGTTTTTTCCGACCTCTATAAATCTTCCTCCCAAATTGATACAGACTCAGTTACTAAATTCCTTGATGATCTCCCCATTCCTACCCTTCTCTCTTCGCATAGGGATTTACTTGAATCTGCCTTTACTGAGAAGGAGGTTCTTGAAGTCATTAAAGGTCTCAAAGCGGGTTCGGCTCCAGGTCCTGACGGGTTCTCTATTCCCTACTATAAGGCCTTCGCGGAAACATTAGCTCCACATTCAACTACATTTTTCAATGCTAAAACAGTGGGTGTTCCTTTAGAAGTACAATTAAATACTGCATATATCACAATTTTACCTAAGCCTGATAAAAATCCTGAAGAAATTAATAACTACCGTCCAATCTCTTTGATAAACAATGATATAAAAATAATGACGAAGATACTAGCCAATCATCTAGCCTCTTTTATTAATGTGTATATACATAAAGATCAAGTTGGCTTCATCCCTGGTAGACAAGGGCCTGACCAGATAAGGAGAGCAATAGATTTAATCTCTATACTTCAGACTAATTGGGAGGGGGCACGAGGCAACAGGGATTCCTTTTATCATTGGACCTTCATAAGGCTTTTGATTCGGTTTCATGGACTTATATTTTTACCCTTATGGAACGTTGGGGTTTTGGAATGCGCTTTAGGGGTCTTCTTCATTACCTATACTCTCATCCCACAGCATTGCTTCGTCTCAAGGTCATTATTCAAAACCGATTAACATAGAAAAAGGCACTAGGCAAGGTTGCCCGCTTTCTCCGCTCATCTTTGCCATTGTGATAGAAACCCTGGCAATAGCAATTCGTCAAAACCCTAGCGTTCAGGGGGTGGTATGCGGAAATCAGACACATAAGTGTGGGCTATTTGCGGATGACATTCTTTTGTTTGTTACTTCCCCTTTAATTTCTTTACCAAACATTTGCAAAGTACTTAATGACTTTTCTAAAATTTCAGGTCTAACAGTAAACTATACGAAATCACAGGCCCTAAACGCCTCGCTCCCCTGTTCCGTTGTTTCCTCATTACAGTAATCATTCAAATTTGAATGGAAAGATTCTATTAAATACCTAGGTATAACTCTAATTGCACGAATGGAAAATCTATATGACTAACTACCCGCCCCTATTTAAGAAATTGGAAATTGATCTCAAAGCCTGGTCCAAATATGATATGTCCTGGCTTGGCAAAATCATTTCTGTCAAAATGACTTTACTCCCGAGGATTCTTTATTATTTTAGATCATTGCCCATCCCTATTAAAAAAAATAATTTGAAGTCATTTCAGAGCAAGATTCTCAAATTTATTTGGGGTTCCTCTGGTTACAGTGTATCACAGAGCACTCTTTTTCTTCATAGAAATAGAGGGGGACTAGGTCTCCCAGACTTATACAAATACTTTGTTTCAGCAAGATTAGCACAACTCTCCTCAATATACTCCAAGACTGAAAAGCCTGATTGAGTCTTAAATGAAAATCAAGCAGTACCCTACTTTTCCTTGGATTATCTCCTATGGTGCCCTACCAAGTTTCGTCCTCCTATAATGTCTCCTACCTTGTCGCAATCTATAGCACTTTGGGAAAAATTTAGAAATCTTCCAACCCTTACATCTGCTGGATGGCCTCTCACACCTGTATTTAATAATCCAGATTTTCCCCCTGGTCTGAATGTTGATGATTTCAAATGGTGGACTAATAGGGGAGTATACCGTATAGGAAACTTCATTAAATCTGGGTGTCTTATATCCCTAGATCATTGTATCAAAATATTAAAACTCCCAGACTCTGAAAAATTACATTATCGCCAAATTTCACAATTCCTGACTAGTACATGGAAGGATATCCCTTCCTCGATCCAATATACTAATTACGAAACATGGTGCGATAGAGCTATGGAACCAAGGGGAGGTATTTCTCTAGTGTATTCATCCCTCACTTATTCTAATGAGAAGTCCCCCTACATGACAGCTTGGGAAAAGGACTTCCGTTGTACTTTGGACCTGAAAGTCTGGCATACTGCTTGTTCGAAGTCCTTTAAAGGCGTTCTGAATGTATATCTGGTGGAAGCCAATGTAAAAGTTTTAACAAGGTGGTATCTTACCCCCTCTAAATTAGCTACTATTTACCCTTCAGCTGATCCTTCATGCTTCAGAGGTTGCCAACTTATAGGATCAATGGCCCATACATGGTGGGAGTGTCCTAGGATTCGCCCCTTTTGGAATAAAGTTTTTAATTTAATCTTTAAAGTCACTGGAAACCAGATTCCCAGATCCCCATTTGTTGCTCTCCTGAATGCACATGTCCCTCCTATATCTAAACCTACTCAATTACTGATTCACTTCATTCTCACCGGAGCCAAGATCACCATAGCAAAAGCTTGGAAAAAACAAAAACCCTTCCTTTTTGATGTCAATCGAAAGATTTCTTGGATTATGACTCAAGAAAAACTAGCTAGTATATTAAATAACACAGTTCCAAAATTTGAAGAGATATGGGAACCTTGGGCGAATTATATTGGATTATCTCTTCATTGAATTGTTCCATTGTTTTCCAGCTTGGGATCGTTAAGTCAGGCATGTACACCCCTCTCCTTTTCTCCCCCCCTCCTTCCATCTTTTATTGTGCTTTTGTCTTCTATTTTTATTTTTAGCTTTATTTTTTCGGATATGAATCTTGGAGATCCTTATAAGAAACATTCTTATGATATTCCTAGGGTCTTTACAACATTTTTTGATTGAAAGGTTATAGTGTGGATGACCCTTCATCCTATTTCATTGGTTTTATCTCATGATTTGTAAGGGTTAGAGGGCTTTATTAAGAGCCCATTTAAATACACGTGGGATCCCCTCTTTTGGTACAGCATGATCCCTATAGGGGTGCCATGGAGGGGCGTGGATCTCGATTAATTCGTTTTTTTTCTTATTCTGGTTTAGCTAAAGTAAATCTATATAGCATTTTTCAGGCTTTCTGGCCTTTATCGGATAAATCTTCTATTGAAAGTAAAGATACGTATTGCTCATTTATTTTTTTATTTTTTTATTAAATTTTTTGAAAATGGAATATTATTTTTGCTGTCTATATTATTATTCTCCTGTATGAATTATTTGTATGTTATACTGTATATTTGTTTTATTTTATGATTTAATTTATGATGATTGAAAAATAAAATATTTTGAAAGAAAAAAAAACACCCGTCGCTGTAATTCAGGCGCCCAGCGTCCTAAAAGGAGCTAAATGTAAACAAAACAATTGGCGGCAATTTAAAAATTTGAAGAAAAACGGTGTGGAGCAACCACCCCTCCCAAATCCATACCAGGCCCTTCGGATCTTTAAAGAGCTAAGACATGGACAATAGGACAGGTACCAAAGCTTTCAGGGACTATTAAAAAAATATATTTTAGGTAGTGACCAGTTTTAAGGTGATATTGTTACTCTTCCATCAGATTGAATATAAAAGAGCAAGAAACTACACCAATGCTTAGGTTATGTGTTGTGATACATGGGACATCTGATGACATTTCCAAGTTTCAGTAGGACTTAATGGCAGCTTTTTTAAAAATAACATGTCGTATGTGTTCTGTTATTTAGGAGAAAAAGGATATCCGGGGATTGCAGGAAAATCTGGTCCTCCAGGTGAAAAAGGTTTGTAGAATTCAGCAATCTATCTACATCCTCTATCTGCTGACTCCCACTGCCATTTCTTCTTCAGCTCTTTCCATTATTTCCCACTTTTCATCACCTGAGCCAAATGTGTCTACAATTTTCAATAGTACCTGCTCTGTACAATGGTTTTGCACAGAGCAGCCCCAATCCTCCTCTTCTCAGGCGCTCATATCTCCCCCCTTCTCACCAAATGCCCCATAGCAGGCTGCTAGCTATGGGGGCACTTGTGCATACTCGCTACCGAGCTGAGCTGTGTGTGTCCATTGACACACAAAGCAAGGCACAGCATGCCCCCATCATGCCCACATTGTGACCACCTCCTGCTGCTGTTTCTGAGCCAATGAGGAGAGAGAGAGAGACGCTGCTCTTGTGCACATTTCTGGATCAAGATCGGGCTCAGATAAGCATAAGGGGGGATCAGACCACAGAAGGTGTTTTACCTTAATGCATAGAATGCATTAGAGTAAAAAACCTTCTAGCTTTACAACCACTTTACTTTGTTTCAACTTACATAAGAAATTGATTATCATTAGCACATGCTTTTTTTTTCACAAGAATCATTAGCACATGCTTGGTATAATTAGTTAATCATACACCTAATCCTACAAAATCCCTGACTTTCAAAGGGTAGTCACACCAAATATTGATTTGATTTAGATTTTCCTTCGGTTGCATTTCGTAAACTGATAAAAACAATTAAAATATATATTTTTGAAAACATTCTTACTTTGCAAAAGTTTTAGGAGGGTGAGAAAGAATTCTGTACAGTGCTGTATATATACAATTATTTAGTTTATACTGCAATACTGAACGTTTTTTTTTTATGTTTATTTTAGGTTATACTGGCTTAAAGGGAGAGAAAGGAGAAAAGGGTAAGACTTCCAATGGTAAAGACTTCCATATTTTTAGTTATACTTTAATGTTACGTATTTGGGAGCAACTTAACACACTGTGGTGTCTTGACCAGTGTATTCAAGATATCCCCAACTTTCCAATACCGCCCCTTTACTCCATCCAAACCCCACTTTTACAGCTCCCCTTTTTCCTTGCCCCCATTTACCAATAATAGACCACACAGGAGTTAGAGTATAACTGGCCATAGCAGCCTTTTTATTACCAAAATATTAAATCCAATATTAAATAACTCTTAATTAACATATCTACAACATTTGTAACGACAATTTAACTCCCAGTCTGTTGGTCTTTGATGGCACCCCGAACTTTAACAGTTTCCACCACTACACTGTGGGACCATATTTCACCATAACAGGCCTCCAGCTGTATCACCAGCTCGGAGACAACCCCCTTCCCGCAGTGCAACTATTACCGTATTCCAGCACGCCGTTGCTGGAATACACCAGAGGGGCACATACCACCGATGAGCCCCCCACCACTTCCATCACATCTGTTTTGTCACCATCAAAGACACCGCCACAGCCCGCAAGGGTAACCCCTTACCCTTAAGGACCCTTCCACACCCGCAGGGCCTGCTGAATCCCATCTTGAAGACCCAGTGCCCACAGATCGATGCCCACAGCTGAAAGATGCACACTGTCTCCCCACAGGTACATACCCACATTAATCTCCAACTCCCTGTGTCGTATAACCAAACCATGTTATGGGAAACAAATCTACCCACCACCTTATTGACTTTAAACTGCGCCTTATTTCTCCAGGCCCCCAATCGCGCCATACACCAAGTGGTCCGCGCTACTATGTCGGTCCACACTAACACTGTCCCCGGGAAGGCCGATCGAAGCGTCAAAAAATCTGACATCACGGCCGAAACCAGTTCCCGAATGGGTCTGACCCCTAACTCGTTCCCTCCCATATGTAGGACCAACACATCAGGTGGCCTCTCTAGCCGATCGTACTGTTGCACTTCTGGCACAACCCTGCTCCAGACCATGCCCGGGATTCCTAACCACCTAATGCATGCCTCCCTACGCAAGATCCCCAGTTGCCTGCCGTCAGGCCTAACATCCGCTCTCCTGGCCCCCCCAAAAGACATAGGAATGCCCTAGAATCCAGACGAGGTGTATGTGTCCTCCATCCGAAATGACATAACAGCGCTAGGTATTACAAATACAACATATCATACCACCCCACAAAGCATGAAATTGACACCAGAAACCCTGCACCCCCAACTTTTTTTTTCTTTGTAAACCACATCAGTTAACAATTGAGGGTGCACATAAGAACTGAGCTTCCTGGATTCCCATCTCCCAATCCTTTTTACAGCCGCCTCATCCAACCCACACCTGGCAGTCTCTATGGCCGCCCTAATGCGAAAGGAGTGTGAGGTGACTTGTGTGCAGTCCAGTCCCGCCGCCCGAGGACATTTGCTGATAAACTGCCACAAACGGAAACCTAGATAAAAAAACGACCCATCCCCATACAACAAAAACGGCCCACCCACACCTGGACGGACCCCTAGGAATTCCTTCACCCCCCTCACCGGGCAGACCTGGGAACCGGGTAAAGTAAACAGCTTCCATTCACCCCTTTCCCCTTCTGATCAGTTAAACAATCGCGCTAAACAAAAGTACCTCATAAACCGAAGAACACATCCCACCCAATTTCCCGCAAATGACCTGCAATATAGCAAGAGAGACCGGCCTACTAGCATCTTTTTGAGTGCAACACTTACGATAACCTTTTATCACTTGTTTTACCCAAAAGTCTTTAGTAAAATCCGTCAGGCCCTGAAGCTTAAACAAAAAAGCCAAGCCAGCCTCCGCTCAATGGCAGCCACTGACACCCCATCTTCCATATGCCTTGAAACTAAATACACCACCAGTAACCTCATGTCGGGCCCCCCCTCCAGCTAAGCTCCTGCCAGCGGTACAAAAGTGAACCACTCCCTCCATACCTTGGCCGCCCATGTCGACCACTTACCGACCTCCTGATCCATCCTGCGGCGACTCTGAGGCAACCTCCCAAAGTCAACCCGGGCAAGGAATCCTTTCCTTCTCCGCAGCTGGTGCCAGCTCCCTGAACCTGTCCCATTGAAACTGAGATAGGGAATCAGCTAGTGCACCACACCCATGTTGTCACAGTTCAACCTAATCTTCAGGTTCTGACATTCCACCCCCCACAACTCCATAGCCAGGACCACCGGAAACAATTCCAACAGTACCCCGTTACGAAGCAACCCAGCCTCCATCCATGACTCTAACCAAGCCTCTGCGCTCCACTGCCCCTGAAACAAAGGCCCCATATCCTGTAGACCCAGCCGCATCTAACGAACTCTAAATCAAAATTACTCACTGGGCCCCCCATCCAAACTGATCGCCCATTGTACATCTCCTGGAATGTGTGCCAAACTTTCATATCCTCCTTATGGTCTCTGGTAAGTCTAATGAAACGGGTCGGGGCCCGCAATTTGCTGCAACGTGGACAGGAGAATCGCACACACATTGGAGGAAGGAGGCCCTACAGACAAAATCATTAAAATAACGGATAACTGCATCCAGACCTGACACGTCCCGCACCACCCATTCCAAAACTAACTAAACAATTTCGAACAGGGCGCAGGAAATGGAGCAACCCATGGGCAAGCATTGATCCACATAAAACTCGTCCCGCCAACGGCACCCCAACCGCCAAAAACTGTCCGGATGTACCGCCAGCAAGCGGAATGCCGACTCAATATCAGCTTTCGCCATGAGCGCCCCCTGACCATAGCGCCTAACCCACCCAACAGCCGCATCAAACGATGTATAAGACACCGTACAAGCCCCGCGGTATATAGCAACATTAACCGACCCCCCTTTGGAAACGAGAGGTGATGAATAAGTCAAAACCTATTCGGTTCCCTCTTAGGCGGTGAACTACCAGATCCTGCAGTGGTTTAACTGTGAATGGCCCAGCTATGCGCCCTAACGCCACCTCCTTCGCCAATTTGACCAAAACCACCCCTGGATTCTGCAGCGCTGACCGCAAGTTCCGAACCATAGGCGGAACTATCTCCAAGGAGTACAGTATCTTAAAACACTCAGAAAAAACCCTGCAGCCAACAACCCAGCAGACTCCCTATCCGGGTACCTACTTGGAAAAAAGGCCCCATCCTTTCCTCCCTCACCGGCGTCATCCCACTTGTGAGCAAAATCCCCGGACCGCTTACCCTTTCTGAAGCAGCGGGACAAGGGGTGATTCCCCCCGCATCCGGAACACCCATGCTTAAAACAACAGGACCCCCCATTAAATTACCAGCACCCCCCCACTTTTTTTTCCGTCCGGCAGACCAGAGGTGGGTGTTCCCCTCAGCCCCCCCTTAAAGAGACTGTTCTGGGCCCTCGCCGAAGACATCAAGCGCATCCATAGGCTGATCTCCTTGTGATCCCACCGAAGAGATGGACGAACTGCCCCACGCTTCCTAAACTGCTCATCATACCACAGCCAAGCGGTCCCCCCCATACCCTCTATGAGCCTCCCCTATGGCGTCCATATAGCAGAACAACGCTAAACAATGTTCTGTCTTTTTCTCACCTATGACGCTGGCCATGATAGCGAACCCCTGCAGCCAGTTCGCAAATGTCCTAGGGATCAAACGATAGCTCCTCTTCTCCTCGTCCTTGGAATCGTCCAGTTTCACCCTATCCAAATTGAACTTTTTCAGTGGCAACAAGGAGAAAATCACAACATACTCACCCTTGTTGATCTTGTCCCTGACCTCCTGCTTCAAGTGCGCGCTCAAGGGCCCCTCAAAGCAAACATAAACCTCACATTTTGCAGCATCCGCAATCCTAACTACATCAGCCCTGGCCGCAGCCGCCGGTTCCACAGCTTTTTCCCCGGCCACCGTACTCACCGTCACTCCCCCAGCCGCCGTGGCAGGGGACACCGACAGGGCCGTGGGGGTCCCCCCACTCCCCGCCCCTACTGAATGCCCACCTACCCAAGGTGCTACCTGCGGGGGTAACCCTTGGCTGACCACGAAGCGCTGAACCAAGTCCTCCATTGGCCCTACTGTCCCGGGGCGACAGGCAGACTGCCTGCCACCCCTGAGCCAGACGCCACTACCGCCGTGGCCCTTGACGTGGCCCCACCAATGTTGGCAGTACCGCCCCCCCCATACCCAACAACCTACACAGATTATCATTAACATCAACAGGAGATATAACAGTGGACTTACCGGGCTGACCAGGAATGTTCCCCACAGCCGCTGCTACTGCATCCCCCCGGGGCTTGACCTCCCGACGATCGTCCTCTTCTGAGCCGAGACTTCACCCCCCGACTTGCCATACTGGGCTGGAAGCATAGGTGTAAGCAGCCCCCCAAGCGAAGCCTGCCTGAAGGTCATGGATGCCGTCCGTGCCGCAGCGTGCTCACCCTCCATGCGTCTGTCTGCCGCCTCTCTGCTGTGCTTGCCCTCACACGCGGGGCCCATGGTAGGCCGCGCCTGACCACCTCTGCCGTCCGATTCATCCCTCCACCCGGATGCCTATCCAGAACTGCCAACCGCGTCTGGTAGTGGCTCCACTTCTCCCTAGCCGAATCTCCCCCCTTGCTGGACCCTGTGAAGTGGGGGATCTTTCCCTCAAAGGTCCTCTGCCGCGAGGACGAGGAGCGGGCACCATTACGGCCCGTAGCCCCGTCCCCCAAGTTTTGCCATCGCCTAGGATGCCGCCCGGAGGCTGCAGCTGGTGTGTGCTTCGCCGGAGGTGCCGCCGGGTCCGTCAAAGGCACCTAGGGTGGCGCTGAGCTCTGCTGTATGGGCCCAGCGAGAACGCGCCGACCCCTCAGCCTGGTCCTGGATAAAGGTAGCAACCTGCAATTGCAGCAAGTCGGGCCCCCTCGTCGCTGCTGCCGCCCGCAAGTGCCCCAGGATCAGGTCAATGTCTGCCATGTCTAAAGCGTGGAAAAACTTCTCTCGGTCTTCTTCCCCCAACTGTTCCCGGAAGTCCCCGCCTACCCCCTTTATACCGCTCCTCCCCTCCAGTTAATTTCTCCATCTTGCTTCCTCCCCTTAAGCCTTTCCCAGTTTTAACCCCTTAGTTGTCTCTCCTCTCCACCTTGTCATGCCCGGCCCTTCATTACTGTTTTTGCTGTCTCTCCATTCCGGGCCTCACTAATGCCTTGTACACACGATAGGAATTTCCGATGAAAAAAGTCTGACGGAGTCCGTTGGAGTTTTTTCATCGGAAATTCTGACCGTGTGTGGGCCCCATCGGAGAAATTCCGATGAATTCCATCGGAATTTTCAAATAGAACCTGTTCTATTTTTTTCCGATGAAATTTCTGTCGGAATTCCGATGGGAGTTTGATCGGAAACAGGTCCGATCGTGTGTACGGGGCATAAAAAAAGTATATAATGGTCATCCAGTTCCCAAGGTGCTGATGTCAACTGCGCCTCCCTGATTATTGTCAGAGTCTTTACACGACAAAAAAATATTTAAAACATCTTTTAAAATAAAATAGGTTTAATTAGGACATCAGACACTTCTAAAAACGTGACTGACAAAAGGTCTAAAGCTGGCCATAGATGGATCTTTTTTTGATCAGCCAGCTGACCAGAAAAACTGAACGGATTCCTCCATCCACAAATTTGAGAAATATAAAAATATGGAGAAATCCTCCCCACTGTGCTATTGTATTCTGACACCACGGAGACTCCTCCACTATCAGTATACCCCGATCAGCGCTGCAGCCGATTGACTGAAAGAGCTGCGCCAGTGAAAATATACCAAAAGTCCCGTAACGGAGGAGTCAATCACTAAATCAACTCCTCCCGAATGGGAACGGCCATAGATGGAACCAAATTCAGCCAATCATTGCTGTTCTGCCTGAATTTCGATTAATGTATGACCAGCTTTACAGAAGCTGCAGAATTGGTGATGTCAGCTCACCTGAGGCCAGATAACAGATGCACACCGCTAAGGTAGTGGACCTTATGGCTGACTGCCGCAGATTGAGCTCTGGGTGGTTCAGGAAAGCAGGTCCTCTGGCGTACCAACACGGATCACACTGGGAGCTAGAGCATTAGATTACCCAGGGCGCGGAATCTAAGAGCCAGCAGGTGTTCACAGAGCCCCTTGTGATGAGAATGGACTTCGCTGCAATGGGCTCCAGGTCGCGGCCCCCAGGGTCTCCCAGCTCACGCTCACGGTAGGCTACTGGAAGATAGAGAGGAAGCAGCAGACCAGGACAACAAGGTATAGTCAGGAGATAAGCCAAAAGGTTGGGGCAACGAGCAGACAGGGGTAGACAAAGAACACGCCAAAGGTCAGGGTATGAAGCAGAGAAGGATAGTCAAGAACAAGACAAGCACAGTAAACAGGATCAGACGTAAAGCACAGAGCAAGAAGCACACAGGAAGCCAAAACACACAATATTGATCAGTGAGGCTGGCTTGCAGTGCACAGGTTAATATAGTGTTCCCAGTTAGAGGCTGGGATGGAGCCATGCTTGAGGGAAGTTTACTTAAACAGACAGGTGTGAGAGTGCAGGCCCTAAGGCTGATACCCAACCAGAGGTAAGCAGACAGACAGGGCATGAAAGTATTACTGCAGTTTCATGACAGGTGATAGACAATGACTGCAGGAGAGGCGACTATAAAAGCTCTTCTATTGCATTTAGGTGCATTTTTTTCTGGACTTTTCTTTAACCCTACAGAGTCACTTTAACCTAGCCCTAAATGCTCTAAAGTCAACACTCCCAAGTGCCTACATGTATGTACTAAGCTTCAGGAAAGCCCCGGTAGCTCCTCCTGCTACTGATTTTGGGTAATTTTTGATCTATTTATAGTGTGACAGTTGTACTTTAAAGATGAATTCCAGGTACTGGAATTTTTTAAATTGTCACACTGATGAAGCCTGGACCAATCTAAGTATGTAGAGTGCCTTGAAAAAGTATTCACACCCCTTGAGATTTTTCACTTTGTCATGTTACAACCAAAAACGTAAATGTATTTTATTGGAATGTTATGTGATAGGCCAACACAAAGTGGCACATCATTTTGAAGTGAAAGGAAAATGATAAATGGTTTTCACAATTTGTTACAAATAAATATGTGAAAATTGTGGCATGCATTTATATTCAGCCCCCGAGTCAATACTTTGTAGAACTGCCTCTCTGCAATTACAGCTGCAAGTCTTTTTGGGGATGTCTCTACCAGCTTTGCATATCTAGAGAGACATTTTTGCCCATTCTTCTTTGCAAAATAGGTCAAGCTCTGTCAGATTGGATGGAGAGCGTCTGTGAACAGCAATTTTCAAGTCTTGCCACAGATTCTCAATTGGATTTAGGTCTGGACTGTGACTGGGCTATTCTAACACATGAATATGCTTTGATCTAAACCATTCCATTGTAGCTCTGGCTGTATGTTTAGAGTCGTCGTCCTGCTGGAAGGTGAACCTCCGCCCCAGTCTCAAGTCTTTCGCAGACTAACAGGTTTTCTTCTAAGAAAGCCCTGTATTTGGCTCCATCCTTCTTCCCATCAACTCTGACCAACTTCCCTGTCCCTGCTGAAGAAAAGCATCCCCACAACATGATGCTTCCACCACCATGTTTCACGGTGGGGATGGTGTGTTCAGGGTGATGTGCAGCGTTAGTTTTCCGCCACACATAGCATTTTGCTTTTAGGCCAAAAAGTTGAAGTTTTGGTCTCATCTGACCAGAGCACCTTCTTCCACATGCTTGCTGTGTCCCCCCCCCCCCCCCAACATGGCTTTTTACAAACTGCAACGGGACTTATGGCTTTCTTTCAACAATGGCTTTCTTCTTTCCACTCTTCCATAAAGGGCCGATTTGTGGAGTGCACAACTAATAGTTGTCCTGTGGACAGATTCTCCCACCTGAGCTGTGGATCTCTGCAGCTCCTCCAGAGTTATTATTGGGCCTCTTGGCTGCTTCTCTGATTAATGCTCTCCTTGCCCGGCCTGTCCGTTTAGGTGGACGGCCATGTCTTAGGCCCCTTTCACACTGAGGCGTTTTTACCGCATTTTCGCGGTAAAAATAGCGCTGTAATAACGCCTGAAATAATCCTGCCCCAGCATTCTCAATGTGAAATCTCTGAGGGCTTTCACATTGAGGCGTTTTGCTGGCTGGGCGTTGAAAAAAAATCCTGCAAACAGCTTTTTTAGAGCAACTTTAGGTCGCATAAAATAGCGCTGTAAAAACGCCTATCCCCATTGAAATGAATGGGATTCGCGGTAAAAATGCGGTAAAAACGCATACGCGTTAGCGCTATTTTTACCGCGATCGCGGTAAAAACGCGGTAAAAGAGAGGTACAAAATCCTATAATTTTTGAGCGTTTTTTTCAACGCCTCAGTGTGAAAGGGGCCTTAGATTAAAAGCGTGGGGTATTTTTTTTATAATCTAACCCTGCTTTAAACTTCTCCACAACTTTATTCCTGACTTGGTCTGGTGTGTTACTTGGCCTTCATGCCGTTTGTTCACAAAGGTTCTTTAACCACTTCCCGATCAGCTCACATACATACACGGAGGCATGTTGGCTGTCCTGCGCGAATTGCCGTATATGTAGGGCGGCTCCTTCATGAGCCATAGCAGGCACGCGCCCGCTGCACGTCGCGCTCGCCATCGGCCACCCACGATTGTGGGCACGAGGGCCAGAATGGGGATTTGTGTATGTAAACACACAAATCCCTGTTCTGACAGGGGAGGAGAGACAGATTGTCTGTTCCTACCAAGTAGGAACAACGATCTGGCTCCTCCTCTAGTCAGTCCCATCCCCTCGCAGTTAGAAACACACCTAGGGAACACACTTAACCCCTTGATTGCCCTCTAGTGTTAACCCCTTCCCTGCCAGTGGCATTTACACAGTAATCAGTGCATTTTTATAGCCCTGATCACTATCAATGTCAAAAGTGTCCGATCTGTCTGCCGCAATGTCGAAGTCCCTCTAAAAAAAACACTGATCGCCACCATTACTAGTAAAAAAAAAATAATAATAATAAAAATGCCATAAATCTATCCCCTATTTTGTAGACGCTATAAGTTTTGCGCAAACCAATCAATATACGCTTATTGCAATTTTTTTTACCAAAAATATGAAGAATACATATTGGCATAAACTGAGGAAGAAATTTGTTTTTTTTAATTTTTGTTTTAGATATTTATTTTTATATTTATTTTTCCAAAATTGTCACTTTTTTTGTTTATAGCGCAAAAAATATAAAAAACAGGAGATACGCAAATACCACTAAAAGGAAAAGCTCTATTTGTGGGGAAAAAAAAAGGACAATTTTGTTTGGGCACAACGTCGCACGGCCACGCAATTCGTCAGTTAAAGCGACGCAGTGCCGTATCGCAAAAAATGGCCTGGTTATTAAGGGGGCAAATCCTTCCGAGGCTGAAGTGGTTAACAAACCTCCGAGGGCTTCACAGAACAGCTGTATTTATATTGAGATTAAATTACACCGAGGGGGACTCTATTTACTAATTCTGTGACTTCTGAAGGCAATTTGTTAGATTTTAGTTAGGGGTATCAGAGTAAAGGGGGCTGAATACAACTGCACGCCACACTTTTTACATATTTATTTGTAAAACAAATTGGAAAAACATTTATCCTTCCACTTCACAATTATGTGCCACTTTGTGTTGGTCTATCACATAAAATCCCAATAAAATACATTTATGTTTTTGGTTGTAACATGACAAAATGTCCAATATATCCAAATGAATCCAGCACAGATCAGCTCTCTTATATACAACTAACAGTCAAAATTCTGTATTCCTCACCACAGGAGACAAAGGGGACTCTGGAGTACCTTCTTTGTATGGTAAGTTCAACCTTTAAAATGGAAATGTATTACTTCTGCATCTATCATTTGATAAAAGTATCTGTTAAGTTGGTAAAGAAAAGTATCCAAAAATCCTCCTATCGGGCAATTATAAAACATGTTTAAAATAAGTAGTTTTACTTTTTGTTTCTTTTTTAATCCAGTGGTCCTTTTCCAGAGTGAGGGTTCATGCCTGTATTGTCTGAGAGTGGAGGTAGAGTGACGTCAGTGTCAGGGAGGCGGAGGAATATGCTCCCTGTGCTGCAAAGCTGACTATGGGACTACAGGCATGCCACCCATCTAAACAGTGTCCTGCAGCTCAGATCAGCAAGCAGAAACAATCTAACTGACCACATTGGCACAGATCTACTTCCGTGCTTTAGGTGGTCAGTATGCTGCAGAAGGGGGAAGGGATCACCAAGTATTTGCTAGGAAGGAGTGCAATGGCAAAACCATGTCTGCAGTCTCTGACCATCTCCTGCACCATGTCTGCAGTCTCTGACCATCTCCTGCACCATGTCTGCAGTCTCTGACCATCTCCTGCACCATGTCTGCAGTCTCTGACCATCTCCTGCACCATGTCTGCAGTCTCTGACCATCTCCTCTATCACGTCTGCAGTCTCTGACTATATCCTGTAGCATATTACATATAAACTTGTTGCAACACCATACCAAAATTGTGCATTCATTATCCAAATTAAACCACCAACTGATATATCACTAAAGTGCCAGCGCTGTAAACAATATTGTGCAATCAGTATACCGTGAAAAACAAAATTATGCATAAATCATAAACCAGAACAATGACAAAAGAAGATGTTCTTCCAATTCCAATACATAAAGTTAGGATATTGTCTTATTCACTTATAAGGAATGGGTGATCAGTACATGTCAGAATATTTTTTTTTCCCAACCTCTCAGATGCCAAAAACTGCAAGGAAATCCTACAGCAGAGTGAAATTCTAAGTGATTGGTACACCATAAACCCAGATGATCAGAAGCCCATGAAGGTGTTGTGTGATATGCATACTGACGGAGGAGGCTGGATTGTAAGTGATCAGAAGATGGAGCACCAATGTAGATAAAGAAAAAAAACAGAACTAAAATAAAAAAAAGTGAAGATTTGGTAACGATATATATGTCGTATTGACAGCAATAACCGTGCTAATGAATCTGATACCAGCTTCAGCTCAGCCTCATTTAATCCGCCACCAACCCTTATGTGTTTTACCTGGCTAGGGCTTAGTCGTAGAGGTAAACCTAGCCCCGGGGTCAGTACCAGGGAAACAGGCAGATAGTGGTCAGAGGCAAGCCGAGGACGGTATCCAAAATCCATAGAGCAAGGTCTGGAACTAGTTGGGTCAGTAACGGGAGATCAGTCAGCATAAGCCGAAACACAGGAACAAAAGTCATGGGGAAGCTGAAGAACATCCAGCAATTAGCACCGAACAGAGTTTCCTTTAACCACTTGCTGACCGGCTCACACACACACACACTTAAGTCGGTAAAGTGGTTCATTTCCGCAAATCGATGTACCCGTATGTCGGCTCCTTTAAGAGCCATAGCAGGCGCGTGCCCGCTGCACGGTGTGGGACCTGGTGCGCATGGCCAGTGGGCACAATCGCCGCCGGCCTCCCACGATCGCGGGCACGAGAGCCAGAACTAGGTTTTGTGTGTGTAAACACAAATCCTCGTTCTTACAGGAGAAAAAAGACAGATCTGCTGTTTGTAGTAAATACAGTGATATATGTCTCCTCCCCCAGTCAGTCCCACCCCCCCCACAGTAAGAAACACTCACGAGGGAACACATTTAACCCCTTGATCGCCCACCTAGTGTTAACCCCCTCCCTGCCAGTGGCATTTATACCATAATCAGTACATTTATTTCGCTCTGATCGCTGTATAAATGTGTCCGATCTGTCTGCCGCAATGTCGCAGTACCGCTAAAAATCGCAGATTGCCGCCATTACTAGTAAAGAAAAAAAAATGCCATAAATCTATCCCATAGATTGTAGACGCTATAACTTTTGCGCAAACCAATCAATATACGCTTATTGCTATTTTTTTTACCAAAATATGTAGAAGAATACGTATTGGCCTAAACTGATGAAGAAATTTGTTTTTTAAAAACATTTTTGGGATATGTATTATAGCAAACACGTATATTTTTTTCAAAATTGTCGCACTTTTTTTGTTAAAAGCGCAAAAAATAAAAGACGTAGAGGTGATCAAATACTACAAAAAGAAAGCTTGATTTGTGGGAAAAAAGGGATGTCAATTGTGTAGTGTCGCACGACCGCACAGTTGTCAGTTAAAGCGACGCAGTGCCATATTGCAAAAAATGGCCTGGTCAGGAAGGGGGTAAATCCTTCCGGGGCTGAAGTGTTTAAATAGGCAGCTTTGGCCTACAATATTTTATTTAAGGTCAAAGGGAGGAGCATAGTCTGTCTTTAATGCATGCTCATCATGCATTGGACATTCAACATTGGTGTTTGGGCAGTTAGTCTGTTCTCCTAGCATAGCAAACAGTAAAAGCAATATGAAACTATAGGTGAACTTTACATACAATATTCAGTCTTGCTAATAAACTGGGTGGCCGAAATGTAGTGAGCTATTCCATTCAAGGAACCTAAATAAACCTATTTGTGGGGTGCTTGCCAAGGGTCAGCGTTAATTTTGTCGACTAAATCAATACCATTTTAGTTGACTAAAATAAGACAAACTAAAATGTCATTTTATTCAAAAGAGTATGACTAAAACTAAATTGAAATTTGACGTCAAAATGAACACTGGTCTGTAGTGCATGTTCAAACCTAAATACCATAAATAAAATATTTGATTTTTCACTCAGAATGAGTTTGGAAATTGTAGAGAAATGCTTAAATAATGCATTACAATTTAACTACACCCATTCGAGTTTTATCGACTAAAATGATTTTAGTCTACTAAAATGTACTGGAGATTTAGTCAACTAAAACAATTGCAGAAGACTAAAATGGGACTAAAACTAAAATGAAATCGAAATTTGCTGCCAAAATGAACACTGCTAAGCATTCCCTTTCAGCTGTAGTATGAATGAGGCCTTCTAGAAAATGACGGAGTCTGTTAAACAGAAAAATCAGTATACAGGGTAATGGAATGGGCAATGGTATCTTTAAGTGAGACACATAAACCCAACCATCTGGTTGCAGTAATTAATTTCTGTATGTGTAGGTCTTCCAGAGACGTTATGATGGGTCTGTTGATTTTTTTCGTGATTGGAATTCCTACAAAAATGGCTTTGGGAGCCGTCTGACTGAGTTCTGGCTGGGAAACGACAATCTTCACATGCTGACGTCATCAGGTAACAACACTGTCACATGAGTACCTTCATCTCCCCTCCATCCGATCACAGCACCTTTCTAGAGATACCAATAGACACTAGAAGTTGACTCAATATGAAAGTACAAACTTCCCTCAAGTTTTGGTCTATGTGAGCTGGTACTTCAATGTGAATGTTCAGCTGATCAGCATGTGCATACTTATGCTATGGAGAGGGGTGGAGGAACTTCTGCCAGAGACCTTCAAGAACCATAGTTCTAACAAGAATGGTCATTATATTTCCCTCCTGAGCTCTTGGCCCCCATGTCTGGCTTGGTTTAAAAACATGAGATTTGTGCTCTAGCTCAGTGGTCATCAACCCTGTCCTCGGGGCCCACTAACAGGCCAGGTTTTATGTATTACCTTGGGGAGATGCAGACTAGAATACTGCAATCACTGAGCAGCAAATTATATCACCTGTGATGTATTTCAGTTATCCTGCAAACCTGGCCTGTTAGTGGGCCCTGAGGACAGGGTTGATGACCACTGCTCTAGCTGGCTTTAAAGTAGAACAGATTATCTTCAAAGTGAGTAAATTCATTCAGCATGGGACACTGGAGATATCACTGGGGTAGCAGTGTCTATTTCAGTGATTTCCAGCTTCCAGGGGCATCGGCCAGGTATGGTATATGTGTGTATATATATATATTATATAATCAAAATTTCAAATCCTGAGCAACTAGCCAGACCTCAAGGGTTACTCGCCACCAGTTGCCGGGCCCAACCCCTACCATGCCCCGGCCCTAATCCCGCCCTCAAATTATCTCATGAAATGACACTTAAATGTTTTATGCAGAATTAAGTTATAAAAATAAATATTAACAACAACTTTGTCCAAAACTGCAGCCTGCCCGTGTCCGCTGTAACCTGGGGGACAGGTAGCAGGTACAAAAGCTCCCTGGGATGAGCAGGCACAGATACCAAGTCCAATGGATTAGTGACAAACAGTGCAATGTTTATTGGTGATATATACAAAGTCTATTTACAGGTGCTGTACAGGGTTCCAAAAGAAACAAACAGGAACAAAAATAGCTAAACAAAACCCTAGCCGTGTCTCGGCTCTAACTATACAGTATATACAAGCCCTCACTACCTGGCTGAACAAGCCTACCGCTTGCCAGCTTCCACATCAACTGATTAACAGTTTTCACCAACCTTCTTGCTCTCACAGATCAGCGTTGTCTGTGTGTCCCAGGCAGAGCAAAGGCTGTCTGCTTAGGTGAGCTTTTAATTGACCTGGGAGAGAGGACCAACACCTGGACTGGATACTGGATCAGAGATCCCTAAACGTATAAGAGAGGAGCCTGGGAGATGTATAAACCCCGAACAGAACTTTTACTGTCTCTCTCTGGGACGCTCTGCTACACATCCTCCCCCCTTGTTTCAACCCCAGGGTTGGAACACCTGTGGTCCAACAGGAGTGAACACGGAACCATCTTCATTCCCCATCTCAAGACCTGGCCTGTGTTTTACAGAAAAGGAATACTCCTGTAGAGCCAAAAACCACCGGTTCACCCGTCTATTAGTCTCCTTTTGGGCCATCCATTTCAGGGGAGCATGGTCAGTTATTAATTTGAACTGGCGCGCTAACAAGTAGTACCTGAGCACGTCCACGGCCCACTTTATGGCTAAACATTCCTTTTCAATGACTGCATACTTTTTTTTCATGGTCATTGAGCTTTCTACTTAGGTAGACCACAGGGTGTTCTTCCCCATTGTATACCTGCGATAGTACTGCCCCAATTCCAACATCAGACGCATCCGTTTGAACCAAAAAGTCTTGAGAAATCGGGGGAGTACAATACTGGCTGTGCACAAAGCCTTCTTCAGGACTTGGAAAGATTCCTCCGCTACTGGGGACCATTTCACCATTACAGAGTCTTTCCCTTTCGTAAGGTCTGTCAGTGGGGCAGCTATAGTTGCAAAATTTGGGATAAATCTTCTATAATACCCCGCAATCCCAAGAAAGGCCCTGACCTGCTTCTTGTTGGCAGGACATGGCCACTCCTGGATGGCTTCTATTTTATTCACCTGTGGTTTTATGACACCACGGCCAATAGTGTAGCCCAATGGAACATTTTTTTGGATTTGCCGTAAAACCTTCTTTGAAGAGGGAATCAAGGACAGCTTGGACACGGGGCAAGTGAGACTCACAGTCAGTCCTATGCACCACTATGTCATCCAGATAGGCTGCAGCCTACTGTCGGTGAGGTCTTAGGGTCCTGTCCATAGTCCTCTGAAATGTTGCAGGGGCATTTTGCAACCCAAAAGGCATTTTCTTATTCTGAAACGACCCCTCAGGGGTCACAAACGCAGTCTTTTCTTTGGCACTCCCAGTCAGGGGTATTTGCCAATATCCTTTGGTCAAGTCCAAAGTGGTCAGATAATGAGCCTTGCCAATTCGGTCTATAAGTTCGTCTACTCTGGGCATTGGGTACGTGTCAAACTTTGTCACTGCATTCAACTTCCTGAAGTCGTTACAGAATCTCCAAGTACCATCCGGTTTTGGGACCAACACGATGGGGCTAGACCAGTCACTATTGGACTCCTCAATGACATCTAGCTCCAACATTCTTTTAACGTCATCACTGATGTCCTTTCTCCTCGCTTTAGGAATTCGGTATGGTTTGAGCTTGACACGGACCCCAGGTTCAGTAACAATATCATGCTGAACTCGTGCCAAGTAACTCTGAAAATTTCTTTCTATTCCTTATCAGGAACTCTCTAGCTTCCCGTTTTTGGAAATATGACAGGGTGTCTGGAATCGTGACCTCAGGGACCAGAGGGGACCCAGTACCCTTAGGCGTTCCCGGGAGGGACCTCACAGTTAAAGCCCTGGAAGGATAGACTGGCGTTAACAGGTTTATGTGGTAAATCTGTTCGGGCTTCCTTTTACCTGGTTGATAGACCTTGTAATTGACTTCCCCAACTCTTTCAATTACTTCAAAGGGACCCTGCCACTTAGCCAGGAACTTGCACTCAACAGTGGGAACACGAGGACCCTGTCACCAGGTGAGAAAACACGGAGTTGGGCCCCCCTGTTGTATATCCTCTGTTGGGCTGCTTGGGCCTGCAGTAAATGTTCTTTTACCACCGGCATGATTGCTGCAATCCTGTCCTGCATTTGAGCGATATGCTCAATGACACTTTTGTGAGGTGTCTGCTTCCCCTCCCAAGTTTCCTTGGTATGTCTAAGAGTCCCCGAGGGTGTCTCCCATAAAGCAGCTCAAATGGAGAGTACCCCGTAGAGGACTGGGGAACATCAAGTATGGTATCAGGAAGTCCCAGTTTTTCCCATCCTTGTCAACAACCTTTTTTAACATACTCTTTAATGTCTTATTGAAGCGTTCCAACAAGCCATCCGTTTGAGGATGGTACACCGAGTTTCGTAACTGCGTCACCTTAAATAACTTGCACAGCTCCCTAGTTATTCGTGACATGAATGGGGTGCCCTGGTATGTAAGGACTTCTTTAGGGATGCCAACCCGACTGAACACCATAAACAGCTCTTTGGCAATGTTTTTAGCAGACGCAGTGCGTAAGGGAACGGCCTTGGGGTAACGGGTAGCGTAATCCATGATCACAAGGATATGCTGATGACCATGGGCAGATTTGGGGAGCGGACCCACAAGGTCCATGGCAATCCTCTTAAAAGGCACTTCAATGGAGGGCAAGGGCACTAAAGGACTTCGGAAGTGGGGCTGTGGGGCTGACATCTGACACACAGGACAGGATTGACAATAATTCTCTATATTTTTCTGTATCCCAGGCCAGTAAAATCTGCGCAACACCCTTTCAGTGGTTTTCTCAACCCCTAAATGGCCTCATAGCAAGTGCCCATGGGCAAGTTCCAATACCACCCGTCTGTATGGCTTAGGGACTACCAACTGTTCAACCACTTCATCATTAGATTTACATACACGATACAGTAAATCCTCATTGCTGCAGAAATATGGAAAACAGGGCCTGTCCACTGGTTCGACAGGTACATCATTAATCACCACTACATTTTCACAGGCCCTGGCAAGGGTAGGGTCTTTTCTCTGCTCAGTACCAAAATTTTCCTTGTGCACATTAAGATCAGCAAACTCCAACGAAGGCTCAGGATCAGCAGACGGCTGTCCAGCTCTACTGGTTGTGGGGACTTCTTCAGGCTCCTCCAGCTCTCCTGCCATAACTGAGAAAGGATAACCCGGAGAGCCCTGAGAGGAGTCCCCTGAACCTACCATGTCAGTAGCGGCCAGGAGTTCTGGCTCTGCGACTGAGTCAGGTACTGCGACCGGGTCGGGACAATCCCACAGTTCCCAAAACTTAGGGAAGTCCCTACCAATGATAGCCTCATGCACCAAGTGGGGCACAAGTCCGACCGAATGGGTCACCGTACCTAAGCCAGTTTTAAACTGAACAGTGGCTATTGGATACTCCCAGGTATCCCCATGTACACAAATCACAGCAACTTTTTTAGCATGAAAATTCACAGTTTCAACCATCTCAGCTGTAACCAAAGTAACTAGACTTCCAGAGTCCAGCAAGGCTGTAATAGGCTTATTATTAACAGTCATTTGACACATGTGTTTTCCCACATTTGGCACTGCAGCGCATGAAACAGCAGCAAACAGACTGCCTTCTAATAGAGAGATCACACTGCATTGGTTCATCTGTCAATGGACAGTTTGCCACAACATGTCCCAGTTCTTGACAACGAAAACACCTGATGTTTCCCCAGTTTGGTTTGCTAACAGGCAGTGGCTTCCCTTGTTTGGGACGCCAAACTTCAGTCCTGGCACCAAAAATCCTCCCCCCTATTTCCTTGTCATGCTTACCACCCACTTCCCTGGAACAGTCTTACCGGTTGCTGGGGAGACCGTGGCTTTGGGTACAAAGTCCGTGCAGCTGTAGGGGTGGTGACCAGGTTCTCTGCAGCAAAGTACCTCTCAACGAGCTCCACCAGGTTGTCTGCCGACTTGGGGTCTCCTCGACTCACCCACCTTTGCAGGGGAATTGGCAGGGACCTCAGGAATTGGTCCATGACCACACGCTCCACTATTTGTGGCGCAGACAGGGACACCGGCTGTAGCCATTTCCTCACCAGGTGGATTAGATCAAACATCTGCGATCTTGGGGGCTTCTCATCTTGGAAGAACCAGCTGTGGACCCGCTGAGCTCGAACAGCCAAGGTGACACCGAGTCGCAGCAGGATTTCCCGCTTGACCTTCTCATAATCTCCCGCGTCTGCTGACTCCAGATCATAGTAGGCCTTCTGCGATTCTCCAGAAAGCAAGGGGGCGATCCGTCCTGCCCACTGGGTTTGGGGCCAACCTTCCCTCTCAGCGGTCCGTTCAAACGTTAGTAGGAAGGCCTCTGGATCATCATCTGCAGTCATCTTAGAAAGAAAGCGACCCACATGGATGGCTAAGGGCTTGTCTCCAATATCATTCATTTTCGCAGGTGACCCCTGTGCTAGCGTCTCCACAACCTCAGTAAGGGTTTTCCTATCCGCTTTTGCAGCAGTGGCAAGCTGTTCAAACAGCCTCTGTGATTGCTCCTGTACAGCACCAATCTGTTGGCACAGTACCTGGTTTGCTCCTGTGCGATATCGTTTGGTTGCTTTTGTGCAGCGTTGGATAACAGAATTTGTTTGAGGATTTCCTCCATGTTGTCACTTTAGGTACTGGCCTTTTAAATCGTAACTTACTACAGCTGGTCGCAGTCTCCACCATATGTAACCTGGGGGACAGGTAGTAGGTACAAAAGCTTCCTGGGATGAGCAGGCACAGATACCAAGTCCAATGGATTAGTGACAAACAGTGCGATGTTTATTTGTGATATTTACAAAGTCTATTTACAGGTGCTGTACAGGGTTTCAAAAGAAACAAACAGGAACAAAAATAGCTAAACAAAACCCTAGCCGTGTCTCGGCTCTAACTATACATACAGTATATACAAGCCCTCACTACCAGGCTGAACAAGCCTACCGCTTGCCAGCTTCCACATCAACTGATTAACAGTTTTCACCAACCTTCTTGCTCTCACAGATCAGCGTTGTCTGTGTGTCCCAGGCAGAGCAAAGGCTGTCTGCTCAGGTGAGCTTTTAATTGACCTGGGAGAGAGGACCAACACCTGGACTGGACCCTGGCTCAGAGATCCCTAATTGTATAAGAGAGGAGCCTGGGAGATGTATAAACCCCGAACAGAACTTTTCCTGTCTCTCTCAGGGACGCTCTGCTACACCGCCAATACAGCCTGTGTCCGCCAGTGCAGCCTGTGACACCAATGCAGCCACGTGTCCCCAAATGCAGCCACGTGTCCCCAAATGCAGCCACGTGTCCCCAAATGCAGCCACGTCCCCAAATGCAGCCACGTCCCCAAATGCAGCCATGTCCCCAAATGCAGCCATGTCCCCAAATGCAGCCAATTGTACTGAAATGCAGCCAATTGTCCTGAAATGCAGCCATGTGTAGGTCCCCAGTGGCCTACCTGTGTAAGAGAGCCCCCCCTGCCACCGCCGCCAATGTCTGGTTGATCAGCGCGGGGGGCGGTCGTGGGGCAAGAGAGAGGAGAGGAGGAGCTGCTGCCGCCGCCGCCGCATTCATCAGTGCGCGGGGAACGTAACAGCTTTTATTTCAATAGCTGTGTGTTCCACGCCGCGCGTGCCGTCACAGCCCCTCCCCCTTTTCCCGGCACTTTGACAGACAGATCACCTGCCCAATCCTAGGGCGGGTGATCTGTCTATCAAAGTGCCCGGACAAGGGGGAGGGGCTATATATGAAGACGGGGAACACACAGCTATTGAAATGAAAGCTGTTATGTTCCCCGTGTGCTGATCAATGCGGCGGCGGCAGCATCTCCTCCTCTCCTCTCCTTTGCCCCACGACCGCCCCCAGGCAGCCCACACTCGCCCAGCCCTCAAAATCCACTCGCAAGCGAGTGGAAATATTGAGGGCTGTGTATATATATATATATATATATATATATATATATATATATATATATATGTGTAGCGGGGTGGTTACATTTAGGGGGAAGCATCTGAGTGGTAACTAGGCTCAGATGCACTAATTGTTAGGCCTCATGGACCATTTCTATCCCTGGGAGATAGTACTGGTGTATAAGTTCACTGGGGCCTATGGGTGGTGCTGTTGCCGTGGGCCCGGGTTGAACTGCAGTACAAGGTTGTGTCCTTTTTGTCCCCTCTCGGCAGCAGTTCAGCGGGGCGGGGAACCTGCTGTGCCTGTCGGGAGAGGATATAAAAGGGGACGGCCATCTTCCAGAGGGGTCGTCGGTTCCGCGCTCAGGCACCTTAGGCCTGGGTGCGTGTGTGTCGCCTCCAGGTGCCCTAGGCCCCGAGGCCTGGTCGGGTTGTCTCTGGGTGCCCTAGGCCCGGAGACGGAGCTGCTGTTCCATCTCAGACACCTTCAGTCTGGGGTGAGGTACTTTTGAGAAAGGCCCAGGGCCCAGCAGCCTTCGGCTGGGATTCGCCGGGGACCGAGACTCCCAGGGATCTGCCTTGCGAGGAGACCCGTATCCAGGACGAGGAGGCCAGGGAGGTGACCTTTTCTGAAGACCCAGCGCAGAGTCGTGGTGACAGATGGGGCCTCTGGTAACTCTCCGGAGGGATGTTCTTGTCCTATAAGGGCCAGTTCACTAACGGAAGGAAGTGCGTGTTCTTTAAATCACAGTGGCAGTGACACTACGCACCCAAGGTCAGTAGCAGTGACTTTCATATTTATTCACCCGGTCAGTGACAGTGACCAACCTCATGGTCTGTGGCAGAGACCGTGCGCCAAGCCTGTTCGTGCTGATCAGAGCAGGAGAAACCCAAATTCAAGTTTGTGCCTGGACCTCCTCCCACCTTATCTGATCTGTGTTTGTCCCAACCTGTCTGCTCTCAAAGAGACTGTTTATTGTGCAAGAAGGAATAAGTGTTGGACCTTTCAGTTGGTGTGGACAGCTGCTTACTGGGGAGAATTAAAGACTTGTTTCTGACTACTGTAGAAACGAGGTCAGCACTGGAGGCTTTTTTACACTGGCTGCAGGCAGGCCCGAGAAACTAACACCGCTCAACCTCCCTATTCAGGAGGGTACGGGCTTGTGGTGCGGTGTGCCTCATTCTTTTCCTGCGGAGGAGCCAAACAGAAGAAAAGCAGGTAAAGTCTGGGGTTGGTGCGCTATATATATATATATATATATATATATATATATATATATATATATATATTGTGAGGGGGTTAACTCGGTAGCGGGTGTGTGTGACCCCCTGGTTGGGCTCCCCACACAAAAACAGGGCCAGCAGACGGAGGTTGTGGTTTTCAAAATCAAAAGGTGCGGTTTATTTCTCTATGTACAGTGACAAAAACACAGCAAAGCCAAAAAGAAACAAACAAAATAAATCCTGGTCAGTTTGACCTCTGACTAAACATGCAGGTTTCCTAAACTAACAACTGGGATCAGCCTAGTGCTGTCCTAGTCCCTAAGTCCCTGGTTTAGTAAAAGTCCAAACAAATAGCCACACAGGCTTTGCCTCACCGCACAGGGGTTCACTCTCCCTAGACAGTCCACACAGGTCTGGTTCCAGGCATGAGCTAATATCTAATGAATCTGGGAGTTTCTTATAGAGGCCTAAATGAGCTGACAAGGTTCAGCTGGTCTCATCAACTCCCTGTCTGCACGACGCCCAGCCCTCTCCCTAGAGGTATGAGTCATCCATGAGCACACTAGCCTTATACAACTCTCCACCTAGTTGTACAAATCGGCGTAAAGCCTGAATCTGGGCGAAATATATCTACCCCCCTGGATGCAACCAGGTGACTTTACCTTCCTGCTGTCACATACCCCCCCCTCTTGTTTTAACCTCGGGGTTGGAACACCAGCAATCAGGCATTCATGTACTCGAGACAAAGCATCCACATTCCCCATTTGAACGCCAGGGCGATGCTTTACTGTGAAGTTGAATTCCTGGAGGGCCAGGAACCACCTATTCACTCTTCTATTTGTTTCCTTGTTTTGAGCCATCCACTTTAACGGAGCGTGATCCGTAACCATGTCAAAGTGCCTACCTAGCAGATAGTACCGAAGGGAATCTAGAGCCCACTTCACCGCTAAACACTCCTTTTCAACCGTGGCGTAATTTACCTCATGGGACTTCAACTTCCTGCTGAGGTAAATGACTGGGTGCTCTTCCCCGTTCCAGACCTGGGACAATACTGCTCCTAACCCCACATCTGACGCATCACTTTGTACGACAAAGTCTTTAGAGAAGTCGGGTGAGTACAACACTGGCTGGCTACATAAGGCTTGTTTCAAGAATTGGAATGCTGCCTCAGCCTCGGGGGTCCATTTAATCATGACCGACCCTTTCCCTTTCGTCAGGTTGGTTAGGGGCACAGCCTTAGAAGCAAAGTGGGGAATGAAGCGCCGATAATAACCCGCGATTCCCAGAAAGGCTCGTACCTGCTTCTTGCTGTTGGGACGTGGCCAACTCTGGATGGCCTCGACTTTGTTGAGTTGGGGTTTTATTACTCCCCTGCCAATGGTGTACCCAAGATATTTGGCCTCCTCCTGCCCAATGGTACACTTCTTGGGGTTAGCCGTAAACCCCGCTTCCCGAACAGAGTCCAGGACTGCTTGCACTTTTGGCAGATGTGAGGCCCAATCTGTGCTATGGACAATTACGTCATCCAGGTAAGCCGCAGCATACTTCCGATGGGGCCTCAGCATCTGGTCCATTTTCCGCTGGAATGTGGCCGGCGCATTCTGTAACCCGAACGGCATTCTCTTATATTGGAACGCCCCGTCTGGGGTTACAAATGCGGTTTTCTCTTTGGCCGACTTGGCCAGGGGAATTTGCCAATACCCTTTTGTGAGGTCAAGAGTCGTCATGTATCGGGCTGTTCCCAGCCGGTCGATCAACTCATCTATACGTGGCATGGGGTAGGTGTCAAATTTTGTAACTTTGTTCAACTGACGAAAATCGTTACAAAATCGCCAGCTCCCATCCGGTTTAGGCACCAACACAATGGGACTAGACCAATCACTTTGGGACTCCTCTATCACCCCTAAGTTCAGCATTTTCTGTACTTCCTCCCGTATTGCCTCCCGTCGGGCCTCTGGGATCCGATAGGGTTTTAACTTCACCCTTTCACCGGGCGGGGTAATAATATCATGCTCTACCCCAGATGTTTGTCCCGGCAGCTCAGAGAACACCTCCTTGTTGCGAAGCACAAACTCCTTAACCTCCTGTTGTTGGGGTTGTGACAAGGTGGCTGCTATTCCAACCTCCGGAATCACGCAACCAGTTTGAGCTGGTGACCAAGTTTCTGCGACTAGGGACTCTCTATCCCTCCAGGCTTTCAACAGATTAACGTGATATATCTGTTCGGGCTTTCGCCTTCCTGGTTGTCTGACCTTGTAATTCACTTCGCTCACTTTTTCCATTATCTCGTAGGGGCCTTGCCATTTGGCAAGGAATTTACTTTCAACCGTAGGGACAAGTACCAATATCCTATCCCCCGGGGAAAAGGTACGGGTCTTTGTTCCACGGTTGTACACTCTCTGCTGTGCCAACTGCGCTTGGGCCAAATGTTCCTTCACGATGGGCATTACCTGTGCAATTCGATCTTGCATCAGGGCGACATGCTCAATCACACTCCTGTGGGGAGAACTCTCACTTTCCCAAGTTTCCTTGGCAATATCCAACAGCCCTCTTGGGTGTCTCCCATACAGTAACTCAAAGGGGGAGAATCCCGTAGAGGATTGGGGCACCTCCCTAATAGCAAACATCAAATAAGGAAGTAGACAGTCCCAATCCTTTCCATCTCTATCCACCACTTTCTTCAACATTTGTTTTAGGGTTTTGTTGAATCTTTCAACCAGCCCATCGGTTTGGGGGTGATACACAGATGTACGCAATTGCGTCACTTTGAACAATTTACACAGCTCTTTCATAACCCGGGACATAAAGGGTGTACCTTGGTCCGTAAGCAGTTCTTTACAAATACCCACCCGGCTAAAAACAAGAGATAGCTCTTTGGCTATGGTTTTGGCCGAGGTATTTCTGAGAGGGATCGCTTCTGGATAACGGGTGGCATAGTCCATTATAACCAATATGTACTGGTGCCCCCTAGCGGACTTGATTATAGGACCTACCAAATCCATTGCGATTCTCTCAAACGGGACCTCAATGATGGGTAGAGGGACCAGCGGGCTACGGAAATGTGGCATCGGGGCCGACCTCTGACACACAGGGCAGGAGGAACAATAATTTTCTATGTCCTTCATCACCCCAGGCCAATAGAATCTCTGTAATACCCTCTCTCGGGTTTTCTCTGTCCCCAGATGACCTCCAAGAATGTGCCCATGGGCCAACTCCAACACCAACTTCCTGTAAGGTTTGGGCACCACCAGCTGCTCAACGGTTTCTTCTGCCCTTTTTGCCACCCGATACAGTAGGTCCTTCTCTACGCTGAAGTATGGGTAAGTGCAGGTATTATCTGGGTTCACTAACTCGCCATCTATTTCCACTACGTTTTCCCGTGCCTTTATTAGGGCGGGGTCTTTTAACTGTTCTGTGGCAAAATTTTCCCTGTGAACCTCCAGATCAGAAAACTCCACAGACGGTAGGTTTTCGTCTGAGGAGGTGGGCTCCTCTCCAGTTTCTTGAGTCTCCCCTGCCAATACTGACAAGGGAAATTCTGGAGAGTCCTCACCACTCTCAGAGGAGTTCTGGCTATCACATTCCTGGTACATAGGGGCACCAGTGGGGGGCTCAGGATCATCCCACAGTTCCCAGAACTTCGGAAAATCCCTTCCCACAATGGCGTCATGCGGTAACTGAGATACTAAGCCCACTGGATGAGAGAGGGTACCTTTGGGGGTCTCGAAACACACTGTAGTCACTGGATACTCTCGGGTGTCCCCATGCACACAAATAACAGCTACCTTGCTATTCCCAGAGACCTCTGTTTTAACTAACTCAGCCTTTATCAGGGTCACAAGGCTACCTGAATCCAGCAATACCACAACATTTCTACCATTAATACACATTTTGCATAAATGTTTCTCAGTTCCCCGAATGGCAGTGCATGCGACTGTCGCACACAGCGACTGACGTCTGCCCGTCAGAAAGTCACACTGCATGGGTTCCTCCACAACCGGGCAATTGGCTGCAATATGTCCCGCTTGCCGGCAGCGGTAGCAAACGATCCTTCTTGCGGCCTCTTGAGCCGCTGATTTCCCAGGCTGTTCTCGCCAAACTTGGGGTAGAGCTCCCACCCTCTCACTCTCTCCACCCTCACCCCTTGGAATCCTCTTATCCGCCCCTGGGGATGGTCTGGTCTTAGGGTGGAAAGTCCGAGAGTCTCTGGAAGAGGCCGTCAGGTTCTCTGTAGCCAAGTATCTCTCTACACGATCCACAAGTTTACCGGCCGTTTCTGGGTCTCCGTGGCTTACCCACTTTTGAATGGCGGTAGGAAGAGCTCTCAAGAAACGATCCATCACAACACGTTCCACAATCTCCGGTGCGGACAAAGTCTCTGGCTGTAGCCACTTCCTGCTCAGGTGAATGAGATCATACATTTGAGACCTGGGGGGTTTTCCAAGCTGGAAAGTCCAGTTATGCACACGCTGAGCCCGGACAGCCAGGGTGACACCCAGCCTTGCCAATATTTCAGCTTTTAGCATCACATAGTCTTTTGCTTGGTCAGGCTCTAGGTCATAGTAAGCCTTCTGCGATTCACCAGTTAACAGAGGAGCCACCAGTCCAGCCCACTGCTCCTCAGGCCACTTTTCTCTTTCAGCAGTCCTTTCAAATGTGGTCAAAAATACCTCTGGATCATCCTCTCCAGTCATTTTTGTCAATAAACGACTCACCCCAAAGGACGCGGTATTAGTGGGACGGCTTTCCTCACTGGTCTGCGGACGTTGCTGCATTACTGCTTCCATTTGTTGTAGTCTCTGCTCTTGCTTCTGTAACAGGTCTATGAAGCGGGCCTCAGATTGCTGCTGGGCTTGTTGATGAGCTTGCTGCTGGGCTGCAAGGCTCCTTTGCAAACCTGCATTTGTCTGCTGTTGATTGGCATTTGCTAGAGCCAGCTGTTTCAGTATCTCCTCCATGCTGGCTTAAAAAAACTGCCACTGGTTCTCCACCAACTGTGAGGGGGTTAACTCGGTAGCGGGTGTGTGTGACCCCCTGGTTGGGCTCCCCACACAAAAACAGGGCCAGCAGACGGAGGTTGTGGTTTTCAAAATCAAAAGGTGCGGTTTATTTCTCTATGTACAGTGACAAAAACACAGCAAAGCCAAAAAGAAACAAACAAAATAAATCCTGGTCAGTTTGACCTCTGACTAAACATGCAGGTTTCCTAAACTAACAACTGGGATCAGCCTAGTGCTGTCCTAGTCCCTAAGTCCCTGGTTTAGTAAAAGTCCAAACAAATAGCCACACAGGCTTTGCCTCACCGCACAGGGGTTCACTCTCCCTAGACAGTCCACACAGGTCTGGTTCCAGGCATGAGCTAATATCTAATGAATCTGGGAGTTTCTTATAGAGGCCTAAATGAGCTGACAAGGTTCAGCTGGTCTCATCAACTCCCTGTCTGCACGACGCCCAGCCCTCTCCCTAGAGGTATGAGTCATCCATGAGCACACTAGCCTTATACAACTCTCCACCTAGTTGTACAAATCGGCGTAAAGCCTGAATCTGGGCGAAATATATCTACCCCCCTGGATGCAACCAGGTGACTTTACCTTCCTGCTGTCACAATATATATATACACACATATATACATATATACACACACACACACACACACACACACACACACACACACACACACATATATATATAAATATATATATACACACACACACACACATATACATACACACATATTTAAACACACATACATTTGTGCTCACAAGTTTACATAACCTGGCAGAATTTATGATTTCGTGGCCATTTTTCAGAGAATATGAATGATAACACAAAAACTTTTCTTCCACTCATGGTGAGTGTTTGGCTGAAGCCATTTATTATCAATCAACTGTTTTTAAATCATAAAAACAACAGAAACTACCCAAATGACCCTGATCAAAAGTTTACATACCCTGGTGATTTTGGCCTGATAACATGGACACAAGTATACACAAAGGGGTTTGAATGGCTATTAAAGGTAACCATCCTCACCTGTGATCGGTTTGCTTTAAATTAGTGTGTGTGTGTATAAAAGGGTCCATGTGTTGTGCAGGGGTCCGTGTGCTGTGCAGGGGGTCCGTGTGCAGTGCAGGGGGTCCGTCTGCTGTGCAGTGCAGGGGGTCCGTCTGCTGTGCAGTGCAGGGGGTCCGTCTGCTGTGCAGTGCAGGGGGTCCGTCTGCTGTGCAGTGCAGGGGGTCCGTCTGCTGTGCAGTGCAGGGGGTCCGTCTGCTGTGCAGTGCAGGGGGTCCGTCTGTTGTGCAGTGCAGGGGGTCCGTCTGTTGTGCAGTGCAGGGGTCCAACTAAATTGGTTGAAAACAAAGTTCTGAAGAATGATTCCTCTACGAACGTTTATTCGAAAATCTAATCCCCCCTGGTTGGCCAGTTTTATGATTTTACATCTTGTTGATCAGCTGAAACATACAAGATGAAAGATGTCAGTGCTTTTCAGAATACATCATAATGGCATATCTTTTCACAGGCACCTGGGAATTGCGTATTGATCTACTTGCCCCTGACAACACAAAGCATTTCGCCAAGTATGCATCCTTCCAGGTTCTGGGAGAGGCTGAGAAGTATAAATTGTTACTTGGAGCTTTCACTGAGGGCAATGCAGGTAAGACATTGCCAGCTGGCTGTTATGTTCTAGAGCAGGGGTGTCAAACTCAATTTCATTCAGGCCGCTTCAGCAGTATGGTTGAACCTAAAGGGCCAGTTGATGCTCTGAGTGCACTACGCACAGAGTGCAGGATTACGCCATGTACAGTCTGTAGCGTTCAGGAGTACGCCATGTACAGAGTGCAGAGCTCAAGATTACACCATGTACAGAGTTGCAGCGGTCAGGAGTGCGCTACGTGCAGAGTTCAGGAGTGCGCTACGTGCAGAGTTCAGGAGTGCGCTACGTGCAGAGTTCAGGAGTGCGCTACAGGCAGAGTTCAGGAGTGCGCTACAGGCAGAGTTCAGGAGTGCGCTACAGGCAGAGTTCAGGAGTGCGCTACAGGCAGAGTTCAGGAGTGCGCTACAGGCAGAGTTCAGGAGTGCGCTACAGGCAGAGTTCAGGAGTGCGCTACAGGCAGAGTTCAGGAGTGCGCTACAGGCAGAGTTCAGGAGTGCGCTACAGGCAGAGTTCAGGAGTGCGCTACAGGCAGAGTTCAGGAGTGCGCTACAGGCAGAGTTCAGGAGTGCGCTACAGGCAGAGTTCAGGAGTGCGCTACAGGCAGAGTTCAGGAGTGCGCTACAGGCAGAGTTCAGGAGAGCGCTACATGCAGAGTTCAGGAGTGCGCTACATGCAGAGTTCAGGAGTGCGCTACATGCAGAGTTCAGGAGTGCGCTACATGCAGAGTTCAGGAGTGCGCTACATGCAGAGTTCAGGAGTGCGCTACATGCAGAGTGCAGAGTTCAGGAGTGCGCTACATTCAGAGTGCAGAGTTCAGGAGTGCGCTGTGTACAGAGAGCAGAGTTCAGGATTACGCTGTGTACAGAGAGCAGAGTTCAGGATTACGCTGTGTACAGAGAGCAGAGTTCAGGATTACGCTGTGTACAGAGAGCAGAGTTCAGGATTACGCTGTGTACAGAGAGCAGAGTTCAGGATTACGCTGTGTACAGAGAGCAGAGTTCAGGATTACGCTGTGTACAGAGAGCAGAGTTCAGGATTACGCTGTGTACAGAGAGCAGAGTTCAGGATTACGCTGTGTACAGAGAGCAGAGTTCAGGATTACGCTGTGTACAGAGAGCAGAGTTCAGGATTACGCTGTGTACAGAGAGCAGAGTTCAGGATTACGCTGTGTACAGAGAGCAGAGTTCAGGATTACGCTGTGTACAGAGAGCAGAGTTCAGGATTACGCTGTGTACAGAGAGCAGAGTTCAGGATTACGCTGTGTACAGAGAGCAGAGTTCAGGATTACGCTGTGTACAGAGAGCAGAGTTCAGGATTACGCTGTGTACAGAGAGCAGAGTTCAGGATTACGCTGTGTACAGAGAGCAGAGTTCAGGATTACGCTGTGTACAGAGAGCAGAGTTCAGGATTACGCTGTGTACAGAGAGCAGAGTTCAGGATTACGCTGTGTACAGAGAGCAGAGTTCAGGATTACGCTGTGTACAGAGAGCAGAGTTCAGGATTACGCTGTGTACAGAGAGCAGAGTTCAGGATTACGCTGTGTACAGAGAGCAGAGTTCAGGATTACGCTGTGTACAGAGAGCAGAGTTCAGGATTACGCTGTGTACAGAGAGCAGAGTTCAGGATTACGCTGTGTACAGAGAGCAGAGTTCAGGATTACGCTGTGTACAGAGAGCAGAGTTCAGGATTACGCTGTGTACAGAGAGCAGAGTTCAGGATTACGCTGTGTACAGAGAGCAGAGTTCAGGATTACGCTGTGTACAGAGAGCAGAGTCCAGGATTACGCTGTGTATAGAGAGCAGAGTCCAGGATTACGCTGTGTACAGAGAGCAGAGTTCAGGATTACGCTGTGTACAGAGAGCAGAGTTCAAGATTACGCTGTGTACAGAGAGCAGAGTTCAGGATTGCACTATGTACAGAGAGCAGAGTTCAGGATTGCACTATGTACAGAGAGCAGAGTTCAGGATTGCACTATGTACAGAGAGCAGAGTTCAGGAGTGCACTATGTACAGAGAGCAGAGTTCAGGAGTGCACTATGTACAGAGTGCAACGTTCAGGAGTACGCTATGTATAGAGTGCAAAATTATGCTATGTACAGAGTGCAGAGCTCAAGATTACGCTATGTACAGAGTGCAGCAGTCCGGATTATTATGCTATGTACAGAGTGCAGAGTTCAGGAGTGCGCTGTGTGCAGGAGTGCGCTATGTGCGGAGTGCAGGAGTGCGCTATGTACAGAGGTCAGAGTTCAGGATTACGCTGTGTACAGAGTGCAGTGTTCCAGAGTAGGCCGTGTACAGAGTGCAGTGTTCAAGATTACGCTGTGTACAGAGAGCAGAGTCCAGGATTACGCTGTGTACAGAGAGCAGAGTCCAGGATTACGCTGTGTACAGAGAGCAGAGTCCAGGATTACGCTGTGTACAGAGAGCAGAGTCCAGGATTACGCTGTGTACAGAGAGCAGAGTCCAGGATTACGCTGTGTACAGAGAGCAGAGTTCAGGATTACGCTGTGTACAGAGAGCAGAGTTCAGGATTACGCTGTGTACAGAGAGCAGAGTTCAGGATTACGCTGTGTACAGAGAGCAGAGTCCAGGATTACGCTGTGTACAGAGAGCAGAGTTCAGGATTACGCTGTGTACAGAGAGCAGAGTTCAGGATTACGCTGTGTACAGAGAGCAGAGTTCAGGATTACGCTGTGTACAGAGAGCAGAGTTCAGGATTACGCTGTGTACAGAGAGCAGAGTTCAGGAGTGCACTATGTACAGAGAGCAGAGTTCAGGAGTGCACTATGTACAGAGAGCAGAGTTCAGGAGTGCACTATGTACAGAGTGCAGAGTTCAGAAGTGCGCTATGTACAGAGTGCAGAGTTCAGAAGTGCGCTATGTACAGAGTGCAGCATTAAGGGTGTGCTGTGCAGAGTACAGGGTTGAGGAGTGTGCTCCTGCCACACCTCCACAGCCTTAATACCCCCCCCAAAGATAACTTGAAACTCTACTCTAATCCTAAATGGGCCGGCTCTAGTACCTCCTTGTGTAGGCGGCTTCAGTACCAGTGTAAACACCTCTGCCTCGCATTGCAAGGAAATCATTCTGTCAGTCAGATCAGATTCTGGAGATCTGTCCCCACTGTGAGTACCTGCAGGGATCTATTAGAGCTGCCAGCCCCCCAAGGCAAAGCTGCCGTTGTAAACAAAGAAGGCTTCCATGTTTACAGGTGACAGCAAGGAGCAGAAGGTGAGAGCCGGATGTGGTGGAACAGAGCTGAAAAACTGGGTGCAAGGGCCATAGTACATGGCCTGGTGGGCCAGATTCAGCCTCAGGGCCTTGCGTTTGACATATTTGTTCTAGTAAATATCCAAGAGCAGTCTTTTTGGACCTCTAAAATGTTAGCATGAGCCTGGAACCAGAGACAGACTAAGGTCAATTCCTTGTCCAGCAATGGCTGCCTAGCACAAACTCTGCGCATTTATAAAAGACACAAATTAATGCTGCTCTGTATTCACCAATACATAATAAAAAGCATTATTTAACCCCTTCCTGCCCAAGCCATTTTTCAGCTTTCAGCGCTGTCACACTTTGAATGACAATTGCGCGGTCGTGCGACGTGGCTCCCAAACAAAATTTCCATCCTTTTTTCCCACAAATAGAGCTTTCTTTTGGTGGTATCTGATCACCTCTGCGGTTTTTATTTTTTGCGCTATAAACAAAAGAAGAGCGTCCAGTTTGGAAAAAAAAACACAATTTTTTACTTTTTGCTATAATAAATACCCATTTTTTTTTTTCAAATAAAATTTTCCTCAGTTTAGGCCGATACGTATTATTCTACATATTTTTGGTAAAAAAAAAAAAAAAAAAAATCGCAATAAGCGCGTATTGATTGGTTTGCGCAAAAGTTATAGCGTCTACAAAATAGGGGATAGATTTATAGCATTTTTATTTTATTTTATTTTTTATTAGTAATGGCGGCGATCTGCGATTTTTATTGTGACTGCGATATTGCGGCGGACACATCGGACACTTTTGACACATTTTTGGGACCATTCACATTTATACAGCGATCCCTGCAATAAAAATGCATTGATTACTGTATAAATGTGACTGGCAGGGAAGGGGTTAACCACTAGGGGGCGGGAAGGGGTTAAATATGTTCCCTCAATGTGTTCCAACTGTGGGGGGAGGTGACTGACTGGGGAGGTGACCGATGGTTGTCCCTATGTACAAGGGACACACCATCGGTCCCCTCTCCCTCACAGGACGTGGATCTCTGTGTTTACACACAGAGATCCACTTTCCTGCTCGGTTCCCGGGCAATCGCGGCCGCCGGGCACGCGCATCGGGGCCTTGGGAACTCGGCGGGCGCGCGCGCCACCTAGCTCATTTTAAAGGGAGGACGTCATATGACGTCCTCCCAGAACGAGAGTGTCCTCCGCCCGCCGTCAATTGACAGTGGGCGGGGGACAAGTGGTTAACCACTTGCCTAGTGGGCACCTTCACCCTCTTCCTGCTCAGGCCATTTTAAGCTTTCAGCGCTGTCGCATTTTGAATGACAATTGCGGACATGCAACACTGCCCCTGAACAATTTTTTTTATCATTTTTTGCACACAAATAGAGCTTTCTTTTGGTGGTATTTAATCACCACTTGGGTTTTTTATTTTTTGCTAAATAAACAAAGACCGAAAATTGAGAAAAAAAAAACAAAAACACGTTTTCATAGTTTGTTATTAAATTTTGCAAACAGGTAATTTTTCTGTTTCACTGATGTGTCCTGTTGGGTACTAATGGGGTGGCACTGATGAGGCAGCACTGATGGACACTGATGAGGTGGTACTGATGAGGAGGCACCGATAGGCGACACTGATGAGGAGGCACTGATAGGCGACACTGAATCGCAGCACTGATAGGTGGTACTGATGGGCACTGATCCAGAGGACAGCGTGGCAGGTGCGTTTACGGGAAGCCATTATTTGACAGCATCCCAGAAATGGACAACTGTGTTGTAGCCATCAATCAGCTATAGCGCGGTCGGCAAGTGGTTATTGCAAGCAGTGCAAGAAGCAGCACAAGGAGCCAATCAGTTGTGCTGTAGTGTTCATGTGCTAACAAAAAGCATGCTGAAGGAGGAGAGAGCAGAGTGACATGGAGATCAACTAATCAGTGTGCTGCTTCTACTTTTATTGTCCAATTACACGCTAGGGGAGAGAAGTGACAACACTTGTTAGTGTTACTTTACTGCAACAGAGAAAAAAAAAAACTTTAGACAGGGATGTGCTGTGTTGCAAGGTTTTGTAAATCTCAGCGATTAACAGAAGTAAAATTCCTATTGCAGGAATACCTCTTCTACATAACCCTTTATTTTCTATAAGTGATATTGGAACTTGATAAATTACAGCAAGAGACTTCATTGTGGACAAGCGTACCCGCCTGTATAAAGCAGACTACTGGTACTTCTGTGATAAGAGCAGCCCCAGAAAACTCAGCGCTGTCAAAGTGACACTCTATAATATTCCCCATTTACTTTCTCCCAAGGACCGAGCCTCTTTCTGAGATTTGGTGTTTACAAGTTAAAAACATTTTATTTTTTTATAGAAAATTACTCCCCCACTACTAAATTATTAAACCCCAAAACATTTATATATATATATATATATATATATATATATATAATAAAAAAAATCGAACACCATAGAGAATAAAATGGCGGTCGTTGCGGTTCTGTCACACCGTATTTGCTCAGCGCTCTTACAAGCGCACTTTTTTGGGAAAAAAATACACTTTTTTGAATTAAAAAATAAGACAACAGTAGAGTTAGCCCAATTTTTGTTTCTATTGTGAAAGATAATTTTACGCTGAGTAAATTGATACCCAACATGTCCCGCTTCAAAGTTGCACCCGCCTTGTGGAATGGCGACAAACTTTTACCCTTAAAAATCTCCATATGCGACATTGAAACAATTCTACAGGTTGCATGTTTTGAGTTACAGAGGAGGTCTAGAGCTAGAATTATTGCTCTCGCTCTACCGATCGTGGCGATACCTCACATGTGTGGTTTGAACACCGTTTTCATATGCGTTCGCTTCTTTCATATGCGTTCGCAAGCTCGGCGGGACGGAAATGTATTTATTTTATTTTTTTCCTTATATTTTGTATTTTCACACTGTTCTTTTAAAAAAAATTGTGTCTCTTTAATTCCTATTACAAGGAATGTAAACATCCCTTGTAATAGAAAAAAAGCATGACTGGACCTCTTAAATATAAGATCTGGGGTCAAAAAGACCTCAGATCTCATATTTACACTAAAATGCAATATAAATAATAAACAAAATAAAAACTAATATATAAAATGCAATAAAAATAATAAACACAATAAAAAATAATAATAAAAAAAAAAAAAAAGTCTCTTTAAGAGCTATGGGCGGAAGTGATGTTTTGACGTTGCTTCCACCCTGCAATAGTATGGAGATGGGTGGGGTGCCATCTTCCCTTCACTCGTCTCCATACCAAGCCAGGAAGAGGTCTCGATCGCCTCCACCGCTACCGATGGCTCCGGTAAGCGGCGGAGGGCACCGGAGAGCAGCGGAAGGGGGGCCCCTCTCCCACCACCGATAAAAGTGATCACTTTTATATGAAACCGGACAGCTCGCTGAAGAGGAGGATACCGGGGTTAAGGTGGCTAGTTGCTGCCATAACAATATCCCTCTTCAAAGTACCGACGTATATCAGTGTGAGCCGGTCCAGGAGAGGTTAAAGTTTATGTAGGGAGAGGAGGGGGCAGAGGAGCTGGTCCAGCACAGACAATAATTAGACACTCCAAGAAAAAGATATGGCTATGACATGCAGGGAGACAGAGGCTATGCTAGGGAACTGAATTTAAAAATTTTCTAGCAAGTTTAACCGCTTGCCGACCGCCTCCTGTATATATACGTTGAACAGAATGGCATGGCTGCGCAAAGCAATGTACCTGTACGTTGCTTTGAATTTCGCGCCGTGCGGGTGCGTGTGTGCGCGTCCCTGCCACCCGTGTCCCGCAAACGTGTCATGGAGCTGCAGAACAGGGGGATGCCTGTGTTCTAGTCCTAGTGACAGGACAGTGATCTACTGCTCCCTGTCATCGATCAGTGTCATGTCACTGGTAGCCCAGCCCCCACACAGTTAGAATCACTCCCTTGGACACACTTAACCCCTTCCCCGCCGCCAAGTGGTTAACCCCTTCCCTGTCAGTGTCATTTACACAGTAATCAGTGCATTTTTATAGCACTGATTGCTGTATAAATGAAAATGGTCCCAAAATAGCGTCAAAAGTGTCCGATGTGTCCGCCATAAAGTTGCAGTCATGATAAAAATCGCAGATCGCCGCCATAACTAGTAAAAAAAAAAATTCATAATAAAAATGCCATAAAACTATCCCCTTTTTTGTCGACGCTATATCTTTTGCGCAAACCAATCAATATACGCTTATTGCGATTTTTAACAAAAATATGTAGAATACATATTGCCATAAACTGAGGAAGAAATTGGTTTTAAATTTTTGTTTTGGATATTTATTTATTTTTCAAAAATGTTTTTTTTTGTTTATAGCGCAAAAAATAAAAATCGTAGGAGGTGATCAAATACCACCAAAAGAAAGCTCTATTTGTGGGGAAAAAAGGACGTCAATTTTGTTTGGGTGCCACGTCACACAGCCGCGCAATCAATTGTCAATTAAAGCGATGCAGTGCCGAATCGCAAAAAAATTGGCCCGGTCATTGGGCAGCCAAATTCCTCTAGGGCTGAAGTGGTTAAAGGCACATTGCACTTGATTAAATATTATTTATAGACAGGAAAAACACTGCGCATAAGCATTTGAAATATTTGATTTTTCTGTGCTTTTACCTGCTATTTTTTTTTAGGTTGGTGACAGGGTCTCTTTCATTGCATGTAGTATTTAATTATATTCATTATTTATAATTACATTTTAAAAAATTCTATTTTTTTTCTCAATTTAAGCTATAATGCATGTATTAAAGCGGAGGTCCCACGAAAAAAAATATATTAAAAGCCAGCAGCTACAAATACTGCAGCTGCTGACTTAATAAATGGACACTTACCTGTCCAGGGTGCCCGCTTGCTTGTCTCTCGGCTGCCCCCGCCGCCATCCTCAGTGAGGGAATCAGGAAGTGAAGCGTTGCGGCTTCATTGCCCGGTTCCCTACTGTGCATGCACGAGTAGCGCGCCGCCCTCCTCACTGGTCCCCGCTGTCTCCTGGGAACAGTGTGTTTCCGAGAAGACAGCGAGGGGGTGACGCGAAGGGGGTGACCCCTGAGGCAGGCTATTCCCGGAAGTGGGTGCAAATACCTGTATTAGACAGGTATCTGCACCCCCCTCCCCCCTGAAAGGTGCCAAATGTGACACCGGAGGGGGGGGGGGGGGGGAGGGTTCCGAAAAGTGAGGGTTCCATTTTTGTGTGGACCTCCGCTTTAATTGAAATAGCAATTGCTATATTTAGAGTTAATTTTATGGCTCATTGGCTCTCATTGATGGAGTCCATGTTGTAAATAATGGTCCTTAGAGCTTAGTGAAATAAATCTAATGCAGACAGTTTAGCAGTTCTCCTTGGGGGGTAGGGGGGACTTGTACCCCTCGTACACATGATCTGATTTTCACCACCCTTTGGGCACCTTCTGCTAATGTCGTGTTATGGTGAGCATTGCTTCTGAGCATGCGTTTGTATTTTGGAGTTTTGACCGATGGACTTGTGTACACACGCTCGGAAAATCCGACAACACACAATTGTTGGCGGAAAATTTGAAAGCATGCTATCCAACATTTGTCCGCAGAAAATCCGACTACAATTGTCAGATGGAGCGTACAAACGGTCGGATTTTCCAGGCGGTCATCACACAATTCCCGTTGGAACATCCGATCGTGTGTACGAGGCTTTAGACAGCACCCAGAATTTTGCCAGTAAGTGCTCCTTAAAATCAACCGCTGATTGCAAACAAAATGGTGAACAGTGTCCACTATAGCTGTCTGCGTTTTTTTTTTTTTATAGTGCCACACCTTTAATTTATGTTTAAATATTTTTTTTTTTTAGGCGACTCCCTGCGCACTCATGAAAACATGCCGTTCTCCACAAAGGACAACGACGTTACTGCAAGCAAATGTGTCAGCCTGTATAAAGGAGGATGGTGGTACAATAACTGCCACCATTCAAACCTGAATGGGCTTTACCTGCTGGGATCTCACAGCTCCTACGCCGACGGTATCATCTGGAGCACCGGAAAAGGCTACAATTATTCCTACAAGATATCCGAGATGAAGATTAGACCAATCTAATGACACCCAAGGGTCTATTAATAATAATAATAATAATAAAAAAAATTGTTAGAGGAATGTGACCAGCATTTATTCATTCTTTCTTGACAAATTACCAAATTTTTCTTAATAGTGATTTCGGAAGAACGGGTCCCTTATAATGGGCCCATCAGCCATACACAGCCAGGAATACAAGCACAGTTATCGCACCTATAAAGTGCTGGGTGGCTTAAAGTAGATATAAACCCAAGGAGAGAGTTACCGCTCAGATGTGACTGGTGACTCATTCACAAGATCCAGAGCCGTGGATGCAGGCAATGCATATATAACAATGCAAAAAATCTGAGGAAAACGCTTGGACAGCCGCACTCCAAAAAAGGTTCTTTTATTTAAAACAAAAGCACAAACTGCCACAGCAAAAAAAAAACAGCAAGTATGAGCTGACGTTTTGCACTGCGATTCAGTGCTTAATCATAGCTGACATACACATCTAGTGCATTAGATGTGTACGTCAGCTATGATTAAGCACTGAATCGCAGTGCGAAACGTCAGCTCATACTTGCTGTTTTTTTTGCTGTGGCATGTTTGTGCTTTTGTTTTAAATAAAAGAACCTTTTTTGGAGTGCGGCTGTCCAAGCGTTTTCCTCAGATTTTTTGCATTTTTAGATATAAACCCAAACTAGAAAATATTTATTTTGCTAAAGCATTGCATGTCATAAACATGTGCCATGTTTTTTTTTCCCCATATAATATTATTTTCTCTTCATTCTTATGTTTTGTTTTTGTCTGCAAGCAATTGCACCAGCGTCTGCTACGACTCTGGACAGATTTACTGGTAGGGACATAGGCTGACCATGCTTGCATAATGGTTGGTCGTAGTCTCAAACAAGGGCACATGTGATAGGGTGACAAAGCAGGAGCACAATTGTGATTGAGTTGTCACCTCCTATCAAGAAAAGCCTAAAAAATGACCTTCAAGGCAAAATCAACAGGATATTTAAATGAAAGTTGCTAAATTAAAAAGAAAGAAAACTTTACATTAACATATTAAAGAAAAGATAGGATTTTAGTGATTGATATTAGATCTTTTTTTTTCCTCACGGGACAAAATATATGAAATACTTTGTACCACGTGGCCAGCTGCTTCCTAACCAAACCTATAAGGCAGGGGTCTCAAACTCAAATTACCTGAGGGCCACAAGACAAGTTTTCATATCCCATGGGGGCCACATGCAAACTTTCAAACTTCAAAAACAACAGTACTGGTGTCAGCTGACGCATTATTAACCCCCAGCACTAGTGTCAGCTGACGCATTATTAACCCCCAGCACTAGTGTCAGCTGACACATTATTAACCCCCAGCACTAGTGTCAGCTGACACATTATTAACCCCCAGCACTAGTGTCAGCTGACACATTATTAACCCCCAGCACTAGTGTCAGCTGACACATTATTAACCCCCAGCACTAGTGTCAGCTGACACATTATTAACCCCCAGCACTGGTGTCAGCTGACACATTATTACCCCCAGCATTACCCCCTACACTCCACAGAAACCCCCCTACACTCCACAGACACCCCCCCCACACTCCACAGACACCCCCCCCCCCCCACACTCCACAGACACCCCCCCACACTCCACAGACACCCCCCCCACACTCCACAGACACCCCCCCCACACTCCACAGACACCCCCCCACACTCCACAGACACCCCCCCACACTCCACAGACACCCCCCCCACACTCCAGACACCCCCCCACACTCCACAAATACCCCCCCTACACTCCACAAATACCCCCCTTACACTCCACAGACACCCCCCTACACTCCACAGACACCTCCTACACTCCACAGACACCCCCCCACACTCCACAGACACCCCCCCACACTCCACAGACACCCCCCCACACTCCACAGACACCCCCCCACACTCCACAGACACCCCCCCACATTCCACAGACACCCCCCCACACTCCACAGACACCCCCCCCCCACACTCCACAGACACCCCCCCCACACTCGACAGACACCCCCCCACACTCGACAGACACCCCCCCACACTCCACAGACACCCCCCCCACACTCCACAGACACCCCCCCCCACACTCCACAGACACCCCCCCACACTCCACAGACACCCCCCCACACTCCAGACACCCCCCCACACTCCACAAATACCCCCCCACACTCCAGACACCCCCCCACACTCCACAAATACCCCCCCTACACTCCACAAATACCCCCCTTACACTCCACAAACACCCCCCTACACTCCACAGACACCTCCTACACTCCACAGACACCCCCCCACACTCCACAGACACCCCCCCACACTCCACAGACACCCCCCCCACACTCCACAGACACCCCCCCCCACACTCCACAGACACCCCCCCCACATTCCACAGACACCCCCCCACACTCCACAGACACCCCCCCCACACTCCACAGACACCCCCCCACACTCCACAGACACCCCCCCACACTCCACAGACACCCCCCACACTCCACAGACACCCCCCCCACACTCCACAGACACCCCCCCCACACTCCACAGACACCCCCCCCACACTCCACAGACACTCCCCCACACTCCACAAATACCCCCTCTTCACAAATCTCACTCAGCCTCAGTGTGATGGCTCACTTACCTCTCCTCCTGGCAGTCAGCTGGTGGCCTGATTTGCTGCCTCCCGAGTCCTCTCCTCCTGTAAGGTCCTGGCTTTAACACAGGGCACCCCGAGAACGCCATGATCATCTCCCGCCCTGAGATGACATCAGGACCCAGGAGACGTGGCTCTGGTCTATCATCAGTGCCTAGGTGGGTGGGGCAATGGGCGGATCCGCCCTCTGCTCTGTTCTCTCTCTGCTCTCCTGTGCGGTGTCTGTATCCAGCTGAGCTACAGCAGCATGCGGCGAAAAGGACACAGGAGACATAAAGCTCTTCAGCGCAGTGCGGCACCCCCCTTCCGTGGCGCCCCCTGCCTGCGGCCCATTTGTAACCGATCCGCGGGCCGCAAATGGCCCGCGGGCCGGTACTTTGAGACCCCTGCTATAAGGTAAGACTGTGCGCTTCCCCCTCCAAGGCCATCCAACAACATACAGTGCCTTGAAAAAGTATTTGTAGCACACCCCCCCAGGAGCTGCTGGTTTAAATTGGGCCTTGCACGTTACCTCAATGTTCGTTGTCTAGGGGAATAAAGTCTGTAGAAACTCCAATGTCCACACAGTATGTAAAACCTTCTGCAGTTAGGTTTTATTTTCTTTTGCATAAAACATGTGAAGAATAGTAGGATGAAGGGAAAAGGGTAGGTTCAGGTACGCAGTCCAGATCACTGGGGAAAACTCCTCAAGAATAAAGTCATTCACCACCACTCCTCGAGTGGATATTGCTCACCCGGATAGGCCCCTCTCACCTGGCCTAGCAGCCGGTATGATGCACGAACAATGATCAGGACCAGTCTCTGCCACAGACTGGTTGTGCACAAAATTGGATAATCCAGGATCCTCTGCCACAGGACTTAGCGCCCGATATTCCAGCCAAACAGTCAAAGAGCCTTTAACCCGACCCGGCAGACTGCAAGGTGAACTTTAGCTATGGTGCATCCTCCAATAGAATTACCAGGCCCTCCTCAAGACACCAGCCTTCCGCTCGGTCTTTTCCAGGACAGGTTCTCCCCTGGTTTCCTCCATTGAGTGGCTTCCTCCCGCAGGACGGACAGCTCAGGATCACCTTCAAAGTGTAGGCCCCAGTCAGCATGACTGGGCCTACTTGGTAGAGTTGCAGCCTCGGGCCAACATGGTCCCAAGGCCAAGAACACACACACCCTCCTTGTGCTAGGAGGGCCACGAGGGGAAGAAGGACCCCAAAAGATGGTGTCTTCCCCTTAGGTACCCTTCCCCAGCATGCTCAGCGGGTAGACCACGCCCACTGAACTGTTCCCGGGGAAAGGCACCCAATCCACTCTGGCCTGTCAGTCTTCCACATTGGCCTGGGGTGGTAACGCCACCTACAGGCAAACAGTGGGAAGTCTTCCAACACAGCCATAGCCGGAACAGAGGCTACCCACTAAATTTAACATAGCGCCCAGTCATTGGGAGCAGGGCGCTACATTTTCATAACCCTTAAAATTCTCCACATTTTGTCATGTTACAACCAAAAACATAAATGTATTTTATTGGGATTTTATGTGATAGACCAACACTAAGTGGCACATAATTGTGAAGTGGAATGAAAATGATAAAAAAAAAATTAATTTTTACAAATAAATATGTGAAAAGTGTGGGGTACATTTGTATTCAGCCCCCCTGAGTCACTTTGTAGAACCACTTTTTCTCTGTAATTACAGCTGCAAGTCTTTTTGGGGATGTCTCTACCAGCTTTGTTCATCTAGAGAGCGAGATTTTTGCCCATTCTTTGCAAAAATAGCTCAAGCTCTGTCAGATTGGATGGAGAGCGTCTGTGAGCAGCAATTTTCAAGTCTTGCCACAGATTATCAATTGGGTTTAGGTCTGGACTTTGACTGGACCATTCTAACACGAATACACTTTGTACTAAACTATTCCATTGTAGCTCTGGCTGTATGTTTAGGGTTGTCCTGCTGGAAGGTGAACCTCCGCCACAGTCTTCAGTCTTTTGTAGGCTCCAACAGGTTTTCTTCTAGGATTGCCCTGTATTTGGCTCCATCCATCTTCCTATCAACTCTGACCAGCTTCCTTTTGGGGGCCCAAATATCTCTTCCAGGATTCCTTGTTCGTCTTTACACTGAAGAACGTTCTTAAAATGACATTGGCTGTATGTTTGGGGTCATTGTCATGCTACAGAAAAACTTGTGGCCAATCATACGCCTCCCTGATGGAGAAGTATCTGCCTGTATTTCTCAGCATTTAGGACACCATTGATCCTGACTAAATCTCCAACTCAATTTGCTGCCATTTTTCTGCACCCCATTTCCAATGTTTTGGTACATAGGACATGGAAACAAGGCTAAGCGACTCAACTATGCAGAAAAACATAGGAACTGGAGTGCAGAAAAATGGCAGCAGTTGCTAGGGACTGATGAGTCAAAATGTGAAATACTTGGCTGTAGCAGGAGGCCGTTGGTTTATAAAGGGCTGATGAACGGTACAATAATGATTTACTGCAGGCAATTGTGAAGCATGGTGGAGGTTCCTTTCAAGTTTGGGGCTGCATTTCTCCAAATTAATTTGGAGATTTGGTCAGGATCAATGGTGTCCTCAATGCTAAGATATACAGGCAGATACTTACTGTATCCATCATGCCATACCAACTGGGAGGTGTGAGATTGGCCCCAAAATGTTATCTGCAGCAAGACAAGCACCCCAACCATACAGCCAATGTCATTAAGAATGATCTTCAGTGTAAAGAAGAACAAGGAGACCTGGAAGTGATGGTTTGGCCCCCACAGAGCCCTGATCAAAACATCATGGAGTCTGTCTGGGATTACATGAAGAGAGGATTTGAGGCAACCGACATCCACAGAAGATGTGGTTGGTTCTCCAAGATGTTTGGAACAACCTACCTGCCGAGTTCCTTCAAAAATTGTGTGCAAGTGTACCTAAAAGAATTTACGCTGTTTGAAGGCAAAGGGCGATCACACCAAATATTGATTTGATTTGGATTTCTCTTCTGTTCATTTACTTTCCATTTTGTTAACTGATAAAAGTAAACTATTGGGAATTCTATTTTTAAAGCATTCTTCAATTACAGTATTTTTTCACACCCGCCTAATACTTTTGCACAGTACTGTATTCTTATACAGGATTTATATAGCGCCAACAGTTTACGCAGCGCTTTACAATATAAAAGGAAGACAATACAGTTACAATACAATAAAATACAAGAAGATTAAGAGGGCCCTGCTCAGAAGAGCTTACAATCTAATAGGGTGGGGCAGGTGGTACAAAAGGTTGTAACTGTGGGGAATGAGCTGATGGAAGTGGTAAAAGATTAGTTGGAGACCTGATAGGCTTGCCTGAAGAGGTGAGTTTTCAGGGATCGCCTGAAGGTAGCAAGAGTAGAGGATAGCCGGACAGGTTGAGGTAGCAAGTTCCAGAGAATGAGTGAAGCTCTGGAGAAATCCTGGAGACGAGCAAAGGAGGAGGAGACGAGAGAGCTTGACAGTAGGAGGTCTTGAGAAGAGCAGAGAGGAGGGTTTGGTATATGTTGTCGGACGGCCACAGAACATGGAGGGGGGGTGCCCAGTCCATCCTTATAGTTAGTGTTAGGAAACACATGGGACAAAGTACTACATGAGACAAAAGACAAAACAGGGGGAAAATAAATTGATAGTTCTTTAACTCCCTAGATTTAGCTGAAATCTAAACTCTCTACTTGACAAGGACTTGTCCCAGTAATCTAAATGGTCTACAAGTCATCCAATGGCTTAACGAAGAATCATCATTTTTTTTCCATGTTTGGTCTCCCCGTGGGACAAAATACATGCAGTACCCTGTTGCTAGGTGCTTCCTAATCATAACTATGAGGTTATATTGGCTTACCAACTACAAAGCTAAGAAGACATCTGTTCTTAGCGCTTTCCTGAGACAAGCAGTGGCAAGAGGAATGAATCCTCCTGCATTCCTCTTAATGCTACTTGTCTTAAGAAAGCCGAGACAAGCAGCACTGCCGAAAAATTTGTTTTTTCCGTTTTCGTTTCATTTTTTTTTTGCTTTTTTTGGAAATTCGGGAAAGTCGAATTTTTTCTAGTTTTATTCGTTTTTTTTGCTTTTTTCGAAAATTTTAGATTTTCAAATCTCGAATTTTCCAATTTTCGAATTTTGAAAATCCGAAATTCGAAAAACCGGAAATTTCGAAATTAACGAATGTCAAAATTCGTTAAAAAACTAATTCGAAACTAAACGAATTGCACATGTCTACTAGTTATGTTGTCAGACACTAGGGTTGGGAAGCACTTAGTCACATGGGAGAAAGTACAACAAGTACTTTGTTCCATGAGACAGATAATTGAAAAATAGGATTTTTGTACTCGCCGTAAAATCCTTTTCTCTGGCTTCCTTATAATTATGACTTGTGGGTTATGTTCCGTCTATTAGGAGAGGACTAGGCAGACATGTAAATGGTTAAACATGTAATCTTTAGCAAAGCTGAACAGCCCTGCCCAGGGGTCGGTCCCTCTGGTCATAACCCCTCTCACTGCAGTGAGCAGCTCAGTTCGTCAAAAGCAGTACAAACTTAAAAATGAGGGGTGGGTGCTGTGTCTGTCCATGGACTTCGGAGAAAAGGATTTTACGGTGAGTACAAAAATCCTCTTTTCTCTTTCGTCCATGGACGGACACAGCTTCCTTATAATCTTGACTTGTGGGACGTCCCCAAGCAGTGTCAGAAAAATGAAGGGGTGGGAACAGCAGTAAACAACTTCACCCCAAACAATCAGAGCTCCTCAAAAGAGGAGTTGCCACTTAAAACAGCCACGTACAAAACCTTGCGGCCGAAGCAAGTATCCGCAGATGCATGCACGTCAACGTTGTAAAACTTAGTGAAAGTGTGAAGGGACGACCAGGTCGTCGCCTTTCACACCTGTAAAACAGACACTCGATGTCGGAAGGCCCAGGAGACACCAAGTGCCCTGGTAGAATGCACCGTGACAGGAAAATAAGGCACCCGCTCTTTAAGGGCATAGGCCTGAAGCACAATCTGTCTGATCCATCGAGAATGGTGTCCAACGACACCGCCAGGCACGTTTAAGAGCCAGTCACAGAGACAAAACAGTGAGTCTGACCTCCGAACGGAGCCCTAGCAGACAAATACACCCGCAGAACACGTACCACATCTAAGGAATGTAACGCAACCTCTTTGGGCTGCGACAGCCGAGGACACAAGGATGGAAGTACAATGTCCTTATTCAAAAGAGGCCGGAAACACCTTTGAAAAAAACGAAGGCTGCGGGCGTAGTACCGCTTTATCCGGATGCAGGATTAAGTAGGGGGATTTGCAAGACCATGCCGCCATTTAGAGACCCTCCTGACAGAGGTCAAGTCACCAGAAAGGCAACTTTATGAAAAAGTGTCAAAAAAGGAATCTCCCTGATGTTCACAAAGGGAGGTCCCTGAAGTACCGAGGGTACCAAATTCAAATCTCAAGGAGGTAGTGGTGGCCGAAACGGAGGAGCCACATGTCGGGCCCCTTGCACAGATGTACTCACCAGTGAATGAGCCGCCAAGGGCAGTTTAAAGAAAAACAGCCAAGGCTGAAAAAAACTGCCCCATAATGGTGCTTAAGGCAAGTTTTTGATCCACACCATGCTATAAAAAACAGCAGGTATCCTGGAAACCGACTATGCCCGAGGGCGCCAACCCATCTTCTCACACAGAAATGTAGACCTTCTACGTGGGATGATAGATTATCCGACAAGATGACTTCCGTGCCCTAAGCATGGAGGAAATTACAGGGTCCGACCGGCCTTGGTCCCTCAGAACCTGACTCGCAACAGCCAAGCTGTTAAGCCAGCGACTGCAAAGCCGGAAGTATAGGACCCAAGGGGCATCCGCCACCAGGCGCACTAGGTCGGCGTACCTGGGCCGCCGAGGCCAATCTGGTGCAATTAGAATCACCGGAATCCCCTCAGTCCCCACTCTGCGGAGCAGACGAAGCAGAAGATTCAGTGAGGGAAAGGTATAACTTAACCAATACTGACCCTACCGGGCCACCCACGCGTCCGTCGCGTCCGGCCAGGGATCCTTGGCCCTGGCCACAAACTTCAATACCTTCCGATTGAATCAAGAAGGCAGGAGATCCACGGCTGGCATGCCCCTCCCAGGCAAATGAGTCGAAACACATCCGGGTGTAGCAACCATTCTCCTTGGTCCAGCATCTGGTGACTTAGGTATTCAGCTTGCCAGTTTTCAACACCCAGAATGAAACCCGGCCGATAGAGCCGGCATGCTCCGTACTGCCCACCGCAGGATGTGAGCGACCTCCAATGCTGCAGCCGAGCTGCTTGGTCCTCCTTGATGGTAGACATATGCCACCGTCGTGGCGTTGTCTGAGTACCGTCCAGTGAAAAGGAAGGAATCACTTTCCGGACTGAAGGGCCGGAGATTTCAGCCACCAGACCAGGGGAGGTCTGACTAGGTGGCTCACCCAGGATTGACAATGCAGGGACAACGGAGACTTGTCCCATTTGGACAGGTTCACTCTTAGCAAGACTCGAGTATGTAATTTGTGCATACGGTACTGTCTCGAAGGAGGCTACCACAAGACCCAGGGCTCACATGCAAAAGTGCAGTGACGACCACCAGCGGGATGCCACAGCTTCACCGCCATCTGAAGAGCCTGCAATTTTTTCAATGGGAGACAAAAGCCTCGCCTCTGAAGATACCCGTATCAAACCCAGGTAATCCAGGTGCCGAGTCAGGACCAACATCGACTTCAGGAGGTTCAGCACCCAGCCAAATTTTTGAAGGGTCCAACTGTCAATTGCCACATCCTCCTCTAAGTCTGAGTACGCAGTAGCCCTCAGAAGGAGGTCATCCAGGTAGCCCACAATAGCAATTCCTCGCTGTCTTAGCAAGGCCAGGATCGTGGTGAACACATTGGAGGTACAGTGAGGGAAAGTGTCAGTGTGCTATTCTGTTCTAAAACTATTTTGCTGAACCATATTTTCAATACTTGAGTTGAGGGACAGAGAGGTACAGTGAGTGAAACTGACAGTGTGCTGTTCTGTTCTAAACCAAATTTGCTGTTCCATATTTTCAATCCTTGAGTTGAGGGACAGAGAGGTACAGTGAGTGAAACTGACAGTGTGCTGTTCTGTTCTAAACCAAATTTGCGGTTCCATATTTTCAATCCTTGAGTTGAGGGACAGAGAGGTACAGTGAGGGAAAGTGTCAGTGTGCTATTCTGTTCTAAAACTATTTTGCTGAACCATATTTTCAATCCTTGAGTTGAGGGACAGAGAGGTACAGTGAGTGAAACTGACAGTGTGCTGTTCTGTTCTAAACCAAATTTGCGGTTCCATATTTTCAATCCTTGAGTTGAGGGACAGAGAGGTACAGTGAGGGAAAGTGTCAGTGTGCTATTCTGTTCTAAAACTATTTTGCTGAACCATATTTTCAATCCTTGTGTTTAGGGACAGAGAAGGATAGGCAGGGGACAGTGTCAGTGTCATTGTTGCTAAGCCTCCTGCACAGTATACACCTGAAGGTAGCCCTTATTGCTGTTTTTCCCATCTCCCTGCAGGCCATCCATTAAAATGTCTGGAAGGCAACCAAGGAGAGGCAGACAGTCAGGAGGCAAAAAAAGAGGGCAAGCAGGCTCTGTGTCTGGGGGCAACAGTGCTGGTCGTGTACGCGGTGCATTGTCATCAGCACATGGCCATGGGACACGCTTGTCCTTGTTTTCGGCAGCTGGACATGTTGAGCCACATCATGCCGAAGACTTGGTAGAGTGGATGACCAAGCCCACCTCATCCTCCTCATCCTCTCTCACCCAGGCTCAGGGTACTGGCAAAGCAGCTGCCAAAGCGTCCTCTTCTCTGGTATCATTATCTTCATTAGTCAATCCTTCCCTAGACCCACCATGCCCTCCTCCTGAGGAGTCCCCCGAACTGTTTGAGCACAGTGTTGGGTACATGCTCCAGGAGGATGCCCAGCGTTTGGAAGGATCTGATGATGATACCCAGCTAGAGGAAGGCAGCAGCGTGAGAGCAGAGAGAGGGGATGCTCAAGAAGGACACCAATCTGGCAGTCATGCTCCAGCAGCTGCAGCATATTGCCAGATTGGCTCCAGTGATGAGGAGGGAGGGGATGATGAGGTCACTGACTCCACGTGGGTGCCTAATAGGAGAGAGGAGGAGGAGGAGGAGGATGAGGAGGAGGCACATCTCCAACGAGGCAGGATGCCCTTGAGTGGCCAGCACACCGACGGAATCACACCGCAGAGCTCCGCCTGTGCAGGGCGCTGCCTCTGCCCGTCATGCAAAAAGTTCTTTGGTGTGGGCATTTTTTGAGGCGAGTGCATCAGATCGCACAGCTGCTGTTTGCAACATATGTCTCAAGCGTATATCGCGTGGCCAAAATATCAGCCGCTTGGGCACCACATGCTTGATCAGACATATGTTGACCTGCCATGCAGCTCGTTGGCAAGCCTACCTTAAAGACCCACACCAAAGAACAAAGCTGACCTCTTCTTGCACCGCATCAGCTGGGATCTCCAACCCCACTATACCTTCACTCCTCTCTGAAACCTGCTCTGAGAGGAATGAAGGTGTAGAATTAGGTGTGTCACAGGCAAGTACTTGCGGGCACTCTGCTAGCAGTACACCAACGTCCGATTCTAGCAGGCAAATTTCCCTGCCCCAGCTGCTGGACCGTCGAAAGAAGTTGACTCCCAGCCATCCACATGCCCAGCGGTTGAATGCTAGCTTGGCTAAATTGCTAGCGCTTCAACTGCTGCCTTTTCAGTTGGTAGACTCGGCCCCCTTCCGTGAGTTTGTGCAATGTGCGGTTCCTCAGTGGCAGGTTCCCAAACGACACATTTTCGCACGGAAGGCTATTCCGGCTCTCTACAGGCATGTGGAAGGCAATGTCTTGGCCTCGCTGGACAGGGCGGTCAGCGGTAAGGTGCATATTACCGCTGACTCATGGTCCACCTGGCATGGACAGGGACGTTACCTTTCTTTCACGGCCCATTGGGTCACTCTTTTGGCAGCTGGGAAGGATGCAGGACAAGGTGCAGTAGTGTTGGAGGTTGTTCCACCGCCACGCCTCCAAAATGCTACTACTGGTTGTGACACACCTCTCTCCTCCACCCCCTCATCTTCTTCTTCGTCCATGGCCTCTTCCTGTGGTTTATCCTCGGAACCAGCGGTGCTCCGTAGGCGTTCAAGGGGCTACGCAAGTACGCAGGCAAAAAGATGCCATGCTGTGCTTGCGCTGGTGTGTTTGGGGGACAGGAGCCACACTGGGGCAGAGGTCCTGTCTGCTCTGCAGGGGCAGGCCGAGAGGTGGTTGACGCCACGCCAGCTTAAGCCAGGAATGGTGGTTTGCGACAATGGCACCAACCTCCTCTCCGCCCTCCGACAGGGACAACTGACCCATGTGCCCTGTATGGCTCACGTCCTTAACCTGGTGGTGCAGCGGTTCTTGGGCAGGTACCCGGGCTTACAGGATGTCCTGAGGCAGGCCAGGAAAGTCTGTGTGCATTTCCGCAGATCTTATAATGCCAGTGCTCGCCTGGCTGAGCTTCAAAAGGAGTTGAACCTGCCCAAGAACCGCCTTATATGTGACATGCCCACCAGGTGGAACTCAACGTTGGCCATGCTGCAGCGGCTGCACACGCAGCAGAGGGCCATCAATGAGTACCTGTGCGACTACGGCACCAGGACAGGGTCAGGGGAGCTCGGGTTTTTTTCACCACGCCAGTGGGGCATGATCAGGGATGCATGCACTGTCCTGGCACCATTTGAGGAGGCCACGAGGATGGTGAGCAGTGACAGTGCATGCATCAGTGACACTGTACCTCTTGTCCACCTGTTGGAGCACACGCTGCGTGGAATAATGGACAGGGCACTTGAGGCAGAACAGAGGCAGGAAGAGGACTTCCTTGCCTCTCATGGCCCCCTTTACCCAGACAGTGTTCCTTCTGTCCCACCCATCGCACAGGAAGAGGAGGAGGAGGAGGAGGAGGAGGATTGTGTCAGCATGGAGGTGGAGGCTGGCACTCAGCATCATCAGCAGCAGTCTTTTAGGGATGATTTACAGTCCCAAGAAACCAGTGGACTTGTACGTGGCTGGGAGGAGGTGGCTGCGGATCATGTCGTCCTTAGTGACCCAGAGGACTCCGGACTGAATGCCTCAGCTAACCTACGCTGCATGGCCTCCCTGATCCTGCAAAGTCTGCGGAAGGATCCTCGTATTCTTCGGATCAAGGAGAGGGACCATTACTGGCTGGCCACTCTCCTTGATCTACGGTACAAGGGTAAGGTTGCGGACCTTATGTTACCGTCGCAGAGGGAGCAGAGGATGAGACAACTCCGGGAGGCCTTGCAGAAAGATCTGTGCAACGCGTTCCCAGAGACTGGGAGGTTACAAACTCCTGGTCCTGGACAACGAGTTGCTGAGGCTTCGGGCAGTCAAAGAAGGAGCGGTGGGGAAGGTGGCCGTCTGACCGATGCGTTCAGACAATTCTTTAGTCCGCAGCCCCAAAGTATGATCGGTTCCAGCAACCATCGCCAGCGTCTGATATACATGGTGCAGGAATACCTAGGGGCAAGGTCAGACTTGGACACCTTCCCCACCGAAAATCCTCTGGCTTACTGGGTCTTGAGGATGGATCACTGGCCAGAGCTTGCACAGTATGCAATTGAGCTACTGGCCTGTCCTGCATCCAGCGTTCTTTCAGAACGCACATTCAGTGCTGCTGGAGGATTTGTCACGGATCACAGGGTGCGCCTGTCCACCGACTCGGTTGATCGACTGACTTTCATCAAGATGAACCAGTCTTGGATCACCACCAGCTACCACACACCTGATGCTGATATAACAGACTAATTGATTTTAAAATGTCACATCCCTTCAAGACTGATGCTGAGTGCCTGTGCTGTTATGTTGACTGGCTATCCTCCTCCTCCTCCTCAATGATCCGATTAATGATGATAGCTTGGAAGATCATTTTGGTTTATGGGTGCCACCACCAGTGGCTAAGGCCCAATTTTTCAGCCCCTGTTTAACAGGGGCGTGTAATTACATTTTTTGATGCAATACTTTGCAACAGGGCTCATTGCTGTGCTCCAAGTACAGTATCTGTGAGGGGTTGCAGTGTTGTGCCACCAGTGCCTAAGGCCCAATTTTTCAGCCCCTGTTCAACAGGGGCATGCAATTATAATTATTGATCTAATAATTCACAGCAGGGCCCATTGCTGCGCCCACCAAGAGTAACTGTCAGGCCTTACAGTGTTGTGTCAACACCACCACCACCAAAGGCCCAATTTTTCAGCCCCTGTTCAACAGGGGCATGCAATTATAATTATTGATCTAATAATTCACAGCAGGGCCCATTGCTGCGCCCACCAAGAGTAACTGTCAGGCCTTACAGTGTTGTGGCACCAGCACCACCATCAAAGGCACAATTTTTACTACCACTGTTCAACAATTATATGTTATTACAATTCCTGATATAATAGTTGACAGCAGGGCGTTCCAGCACCCACCAAGAGTAACTGTGAGTGCTTACAGTGTTGTGCCAACACCAACACCTAAGGGGCCAATTTCTGCAGAGTATATATGGCAGGTCCCTACTTTCAAACATCCAACTTACAAACTACTACTACTTGCAAACGGAAGAAGACAACAGGAAGTGAGAGGAAATCTACCCCTTGGAAGGAAAATTCTCTCCTGTAAGAATTAATATGGGAGAAAGGTGTCTCCTCTCTACTGATGCTTTATCACCAATCCTTGTTTCAATAAAAACACCACATTTCAAAAACAGTTGTCATTGGGACGCAAAGTGAGGTGAAATGTTCTGAACAGGGGCACAGACAGCAAAAAAAATGTGACAGGGGTGATAACCGTTCCCTATGTTTTACAAAAAACTAAAAAAAAGGAATTTGCCATGGAGCTCCACTTAAACAATGCAGCTGTTCAAAATTATAAACAGATTCTACATAAGAACAAACCTACAGTCCCTGTCTTGTATGCACCGCCTGTATACGGCTGTTCAGAGTATATAGGTCCTTTTTTATTTTGTGTGCAGGGTTCCCCTTAATATCCATACAAGACCCAAAGGGGCTGGTAATGGGCTGGGGTAGGGGGGGGGGGTCATGGGGTAGCTATGCCATTTTTCCTAAAGATTTTCATCCATATTACCGGGACCAGACATTGCATTAAAGCCGCAGGCAGTTTTAAATGACTTTTTTCCCTTTAGAAATGTTATTTTGTGCAGGGACAGTTCTAAACACGGGAAACACGTGGCACTTCACAGGCATACTTTAGACACCCCCCAGGTACAATATTTAAAGGAATATTTGACTTTTTTTTTTCACTTTATGCATCATTAAAATGACTGCTCCCGGAAAACGTCCGTTTTTAAAACTTCTTTTTGCATTGATACATGTCCCCTGGTGCAGAAGCCGGGTTCCCAAACTCTGTTTCGGACAATAACATGGATAATAGTCGTTATAATTAGCACTTTAGAATCCGAACGTTCGCATCCATTGTATTTAATAGGGTTCTAATGTTCGTGCGAACTTTCGGTCCGTTCGCGGGTTCTGGTGCGAACCGAACCCGGGGGTGTTCGGCTCATCACTACTTAATAGATGCCCTCGCTGTAACCTCCATTTTATTGGGGATCCCGCATGCAGTGATAAGTGCTCCAACAAGCGCCTGTCTGCGCTGACCTGGACACGGAAGCAAGCAAGGACGCAGTTCCGCACTATTCGAAGAGTCCTGATTTGCATCTTATGACAAGACAGAGCAGGGGACATCTGCCACAGCAAGGCCCGAGTCTGAATCAGAACTGTTTTTCCCGAAAATGGTGGGGGGAAGGGGCGTTTACCACTCTTACATCCGCACACCCACCCTGGTAATAAGGGACTCCAGGACCACCAGCAAGGTGTCCATAAGCACCCCAGGTACAGGGCACCGGTTGTCACCACGAGGATGTCAGGGAAAGAAAAACGCCAGCTTCTGACGCCATGCAAACCCACACTTGCCTGACACCAATAGGGAACAAGGCAAGACAGCAAAAAAATCCACACCTCTAGCTGTTTAGAGTGAGGGACCCTAGGGGACTCACCGCTCTGATCCAGGTGCTGCCAGCGCCGCCGTCCGCTCTCCCCATATGCCTCCTAACAGGCATGGCTGCGGTGTCTTCCTGTGCCGGAGGTGTTCTGCGCTGTTCGCGCCATCCAGAAGAGACGTTTTCACCGCTAGAGGCAAAAACTGAGCTGGGGCTACAAGGAGATGGCCACCAGCCGCCCCTGTATAAAGCGTGCGGATTACAAGAAAATGGCACCGTGCGCCGCCAAGCGCTGCTGAGGGAAAAATTCAACAAGCTAGGCCTCAGCGCGGAGGCCCCCCCATGGCACCAAACAACACCCCCCATGGAGAGCGGACCCTGGGCCCCCCGCACAGCCCCCAGTCAGGACACGGAGCCCCCCCCCGGAGAACACCAGGTGAGTACAGCAGGCCCAGCCCCACAGAGCATGGGAAGGAGGGAAAGGACAGGGAGAGAGGAAAGGGAGAGTGGGAACCCCCTAATCGACCTCCCTGGGAATGCCCAGCCGTGCCACCCTGCCGAAGCAGGGGGACTGCTACTTACCCATCCTGCGTGGACTTGCTGAAGGCATTCCTGACAGACCCAACGTCCGCACGGTTATGGCATGGCTGTCGGCCCGGCACACTGTGACACGGACATATAGCCCGGTCATATGTGTGCCCTGGAGCATATAGATCACCGGCCACCCCTGGAGCAACGGGGCATGTAGTGGACGACCCAGCGCGTAGCTAAAGGTCGGCACACGCTGAATGGCCGAAACTGGGGGGACTACAAGGATCTGGGATCCAGCCTGTCACCCAGTTGGCAGATGATAGTAGATTTTAGGATCAAAAAGTAGAAAAAAAATAGAAAAAATCCACAGGACCAATGGGCCCCAGGTCCTCTCCTCTGCTAGGCAGAAAAAAACTGAGCTGCTCACTGCAGTGAGAGGGGTTATGACCAGAGGGACCGCCCCCTGGGCGGGGCTGTTCAGCTTTGCTAAAGATTACATGTTTAACCATTTACATGTCTGCCTAGTCCTCTCCTAATAGACGGAACATAACCCACAAGTCAAGATTATAAGGAAGCTGTGTCCGTCCATGGACGAAAGAGAAAAGACATTTTAACCACTTAACGACCGCTCACTGTATATATACACATCGGCAGAATGGCACGGACAGGCACAATCATGTACCTGTATGTGACTGTCTTCGTATGGGTGGGGGGTCCGATCGGACCCCCCTCCGGTACAGTGAGCGGTGGTTATCCATTCGGGAGCGATCCGTGATGAGGGGGCCGTCATTCGTTTCTGGCCACCCCCTCGCGATCGCTCCCGGCGAATGAAATGCTTCCTCTGCCTGTGTAATGTTTACACAGGCAGGAGGAAGTGATGTCATCTCTTCTGCAGTGCTCACATACCGAGCGCAGTGGAGAGAAGACACACAGGTTAGTTCACTAAACAGCACACTGACACCAGCACACATAGGAACACGATCGCCCCCCCAGCCCCCAGTCACAGTGTCACTGATTGCAGTGACTATTTATTTACTGATCACTGCAATCAGTGACATTTGTGATTGTAAAAGTGTCAGGGCAGTTCGTTTTAGGTCCAGTGTAGCCCCCTAACCCCCCCCTAATAAAGGTTTACCCCTTGATCGCCCCCCAGGTAACCCTTTCACCCCCTTTGCCAGTGTCACTAAGCGATCGTTTTTCTGATCGCTTTATTAGTGTCGGTGGTGCCGCTAGGTAGCCAGTTATTTCTTTTAGGTTCGCCGCAGGTTTTATAGCATCAGGTACCCCATATATTACCTAATAAAGGTTTAACCCCTTGATTGCCCCCCAGGTAACCCTTTCACCCCCTTTTGCCAGTGTCACTAAGCGATCATTTTTCTGATCACTGTATTAGTGTTGGTGGTGCCGCTAGGTAGCCAGTTATTTTTTTTAGGTTCGCCGCAGGTTTTTATAGCGTCAGGTACCCCCATATATTACCTAATAAAGGTTTTAACCCCCTAATTGCCCCTAGTTAACCCTTTCACCAGTGATCACTGTATAAGTGTTACTAGTGACACTGGTTAGCCAGTTAGTTATTTTGTTATTTAGGTTCTCCGTCAGGTTTTTATATAGCGTCAGGTACCCCCATATATTACCAAAGGTTTAACCCCCTGATTGCCCCTAGTTAACCCTTTCAGCAGTGATCACCGTATAAGTGTTACGGGTGACGCTGGTTAGTTAGTTTGCTTTTTATAGTGTCAGGGCACCCGCCGTATATAACCCAATAAAGGTTTAACCCCCTGATCGCCCGGCGGGTAATATTAATTCGGTTTTAGTGTCAGAGAGAGTCTGCGTCACACCCCAGGCAGCGTCAGGTTAGTGCCAGTAACGCTAACACCCACGCGTGAAGCATACACCTTCCTTAGTTGTATAGTATCTGAACAGATCAATATCTGATCAGATCTATACTAGCGTCCCCAGCAGTTTAGGGTTCCCAAAAATGCAGTGTTAGCGGGATCAGCCCAGATACCTGAGATCAGGCCTGATCCCTGCGACTCCAGTGCTGTAGGAGGTGATTTCACCACCACAGTTGAAGCGATTTTGCTCCTAATGCCGCATACATACGGTCAAATTTCCGATGGAAGCTTGCCCGTGGAAAAGACCGACCATGTGTGTGCGGCATAACTTTTGCGGGAGGATGCCCCCATGCTTAGGCATATATAAATGGTGCATGTATGCCCATCATTAGAAGTGGGTGGATGAAGGGCGGTATTCTAATGGTGGGCATACCCACCGATCAATCTCTTTTTCGTTCAGCCAACAGGCTGCATGAAAAAAAAAAGATTACAATACATGTCCAACAAGGACCAGCAACGTACTGGTATGTTGCTGGACTTTGAATGGTTATACGAGAGTGATGCCTGCGGGTTTAGGTATCATCTTGGTATTCTTTTCAGCTAGCGGCCGGCTTCATGTAAAAGCAATCCTAGTGGCTAATTAGCCTCTGGACTGCTTTTACAAGCAGTGGGAGGGAAAGTCCCCCCCGGATATAAAAAGCGCCATTGGGAAAGCATTTTATCACACCGATCTTGGTGTGGTCAGATGCTTTGAGGGCAGAGGAAAGATCTAGGGTCTAATAGACCCCAGTTTTTTCAAAAAAAAGAGTACCTGTCACTACCTATTGCTATCATAGGGGATATTTACATTCCCTGAGATAACAATAAAAATGATTAAAAAAAATATTATGGAAGGAACAGTTAAAAAAAAAAAAAAACTTAGTTAGACTTACCGGTGACGGTATTTCTAAGAGCCTTTCAGGACAACCTTGGAGAGAGCGTAGCTCCGCCTCTTTAACAGGAAACACTTTCAGCCTTTAAATCCCTCCTCTTCCACCATGGCCTCAGTTATTGTGGTTTCCGACAAACTGGAAGAAAAAGCACAGAACAACCACAACGACCATGATAGACACTTAATCAATACTTCTAAGATATATTAGGGAGGGAAATAGCGGTTGTCCTGAAAGGCTCTTAGAAATACCGTCACCGGTAAGTCTAACTAAGTTTTTCTCAAATCGCCTTTCAGGACAACCTTGGAGAGGATAACCGAGTAACTTACCCTAGGGTGGGACTACTGCCTGCAGTACCTTCCTGCCGAAGGCTTGATCTGCGGCAGACAGCAAGTCCAACCTATAGTGCCGGAGAAAAGTTGAGTAGTTGGACCAAGTGGCAGCCTTGCAAATCTGATCAGGCGTAGCACCGGCCCTCTCGGCCCAGGAAACTGCTGTTGACCTTGTTGAATGAGCAGCAATACCTGAGGGAGGTATTTCTCCTTTAGCTTGGTAAGCTTCTGTAATTGCTTGTCTAAGCCATCTGCCTAATGTACTTTTGGAAGCTTTCTCCCCTTTGCGGGGACCTGAAAATACTACAAAGAGGGCATTTGTTTTTCTAAACTCTTTGGTAACTGCTAGAAACTGGAGCAGACATCTTCTCACATCCAGCGTATGGAAACCTTCCTCTCCTGCATTGTTAGGGACTGAGGAAAAGGTAGGCAGGGTTATCTCTTGTGACCTATGGAAGGTTGAAGATACTTTTGGTAGGAAGGCTGGATCCGTCTGAAGGATCACTCGGTCTGGAAAGACCCTCAAAAAAGGTTCTGTAACCGCCAGAGCCTGGAGTTCACTGACTCTCCTTGCCGATGTAATGGCAACTAAAAAAATTGTTTTGAAAACTAAACTTCTTAAGGAAGTCTCTTGAAGGGGTTCAAACGGAGCTCCCGTGAGACCCTGTAAAACAACAGATAGATCCCAACTGGGAAAAACTTTAAGGACTATGGGTCTGTTCCGAGCCAAGGCCCTAAAAAATCTGGAAATTAAAGTTTCTTTGGACAAAGCTTTTTCAAAGTAAACTGAAAGAGCCGCAACTTGGGTTTTCAAGGTGCTGGCTGCCAATCCTTTCTCCATTCCTTCATGGAGAAACTCTAAAACTGAAACAACACTCTTGACTATAAAGTTTCTGGAAGAACACCAAGAATTGAATTTTTTCCATACTTTAAGGTAGATGCCCCTAGTTACCTCCTTTCTACTGGACAGTAGGGTCCTTACTACCTTATCTGAAAGTCCTTTGGCTTTTAGGAGGTCTTCTTCAGAAGCCAAGCAGTCAGATGTAGTCTGTCTGCTTCCGGATGGTTCACAGAACCCTGTGATAGTAAGTCCTTCCTGAGTGGTAGCCTCCAAGGAGGATTTGCGGCTAGGTTTAGAAGTGTCGCAAACCAAGGTCTTTTTGACCAATATGGAGCAATCAGGATAAGACTGGTGTTCTCTTCCCTGAACTTTCTTAATACCAATGGGATTAGGGGAAATGGGGGAAAGGCGTAACACAGCTGGTAATGCCATGGGTGTGCTAGAGCATCTATTCCAACTGCCTGATCCCCTCTGTGGAGAGAAAAGAATTCTCGGACTTTCGTGTTTTGCTGGTTGGCAAATAGATCTACCTGGGGTTTCCCCCACTCTTTGGAGATCATGGAGAAAATCTCCTGGCTCAGACTCCATTCTGCTTCCACCACACTCCTTCTGCTTAGCAGATCTGCCAACAGATTCTGGGATCCCTTTAAATGAACCGCTGATAAGGAGGTCACGTTTAGCTCTGCCCAGGACAACAACTGACTGGCTAACTCCATGAGACCTGGGCTCCTGGTTCCCCCTTGCTTTTGTACATAAGCTATCGCTGTTGTGTTGTCTGACAGAATTTGAACATGACGTCCTTTGACTGTCTGCTGAAAGGTAAGGAGGCCCAGAAATATGGCTTTTAACTCCCGCCAATTTGATGACTTCTTTGCTTCCCACTTGGACCAAGTTCCTTGAGCGGTTTGCCCTTCCAGATGAGCTCCCCAACCCCAAGCACTTGCGTCTGTTGTCAGACGTTTGTCCAGTGGAAACACCCACGAGAGACCCTTTGTCAGGTTGTTTGGGTTTCTCCACCACCAGAGTGCTCTTTTTACGTTTGATTTTAGTTTGAAGCACTTTTCCAGTGACTCCTGGTGTGACCAAACTTGTAAAATGTTCCTCTGGAGGGGTCTGGAGTGTAGCCTTGCCCATTGTACGGCTGGGATTGAGGCCGTGAGGAGGCCTAATACTGCCATAGCCAATCGGACAGATGTTGGGAGATTTGTCTGAATCTGACCCACTGCAGAGTAAATCTTCTCTATCTTTTCTTGGGGGAGAAAGACCTTTTGAAGAACTGAGTTTATGGTGTAGCCCAGAAACCTCATCTCCTGAGTTGGATCTAAGTTTGATTTGTCCAGATTTAGGAGCCAACCTAAATTCTTGAGATGAGTCCGTGACACTTGCAGGTTTGTCACAAGCTGATCCCTGGAATCTGCAAAAAACAGTAGGTCGTCCAAATATGGAATGACCGAGATCCCCCTCAGTTTCAGAGGCTCTAGGGCTTCTGCCATGACTTTTGTGAAAATCCTGGGCGAGGATGAAAGCCCGAATGGTAGGGCTGTGAATTGGAGATGCCATATTGACGTCCCCAGATCGATGGCTAGGCGGAGAAATCTTTGGGAAGCCAGAGCTATCGGCACATGTAGATAGGCGTCCCTCAAGTCCAGGGACGCCATGAAGCAACCTGGAGTCAACAGCTTTGTAATGGAGTGGATTGTGTCCATACGAAAGTGCTTGTACCTTACTGATTTGTTTAAGATCTTCAGATTCAGAATCAGTCGGTACTTGCCTGAAGGTTTTTTTACCAAGAATATATGGGAATAAAACCCCTGGCCCTCCTGATGTTTTGGGACTGGAAGAATCACTTCCTGTTGTATCAGATCCTGTAAGAGGGTCATCATAGCGGAAGCTTTTTCCTGATCCCGTGGTAGGGCTGTGACATAAAACCTGCTTGGGGGGCATTCCGAGAATTCTAGACTGTATCCCTGTGAAATGATGTTCCTCACAAAGGGACTTCTGGATACTTGGTTCCATTGAGGGGAAAAAGCTGACAGTCTTCCCCCCACTGGAGTAATGCTGTCATTTGTTTTTAGAAGCTTGGTCTGTAGGGAATCTAAAGAGCACTCCACCCGTTCCTCTACCTTTTTGGGAAAACCAAGGCTTTTTGTTGTCATCTTTTTTGAAGGATTGCTGAACAGAACGAAAATTCTTTTTAAACGGTTGCTTCTTTTTAGAAGGGAAAGCCTTCTTCTTGTCAGCTGTTCTATCCAGCACAGTTTCTAGCTCTGGACCAAACAGCAAATCCCCCGAGAAGGGTAGGCCACAGAGTTTAATTTTTGAGGCTGTGTCACCCGACCATGTCTTTAGCCAGACTGCACGCCTAACTGAATTCACTAATGCTGCTGATCTAGCAGCCATTTTGATTGATTCAGCGGATGCATCTGCCATGTATTTTACCGCTTTCAAAATTAGAGGAAAGGATTCCAACAGGTCTTTCCTTGGAGTACCTGCCTCTACATGGTTCATCAATTTCTCTATCCAACACTCCAGGTTTCTTGCCACCACTGTGGAAGCCATAGCTGGTTTGAGGCTGGCTGACGTGGAGTCCCATGCTTTTTTCAGCAGGGAGTCTGCCCTTTTATCCATCGCATCCTTCAACACTCCCATGTCCTCAAAAGCGAGATCCGTACGACGAGAGACTTGCGAGAAGGCAGCGTCCACTCTTGGTTTTTTATTCCAGACCTCTGAGTCCTTGTTTTCAAAAGGAAAACGCTTTTTGAGGGTCTTTGATAGGAAGGGACCTTTTTCAGGGTCCTTCCATTCCTTTTTGATAGTGTCCGATATGACCCTATGGACTGGGAACACTCTTTGCTTGGAATCATCCAGACCCTGGTACATTTTATCATGTACTGAAAGATGTACCTTTTCCTCCTGAATATCCAGGGTAGTGTAGATTGCTTTTAAGAGATCATCCACATCTTCCAAAGATAATTTATATCTGGAGGTTTTGCCGTCATCTTCCTCTTCCTCCTCATCTGAGTCCTTGAGAGAGGGGAGAGTACTTGCCCCTTCGTCCCCAGAGTCCACACTCTCTGCTGGTCTAGAGGTGGAGGCTCTTGGGCTGGACGGTGGTTGCTGGGGTTCAGTTAAGACTGCTGGACTTAGCAGAGATTTAACCGAACCAAGAGAACTTGTAAGCTCTCTTACTGAGGAAAATAAATCCTTGAATTGCTGGGATGTTTCCTCTTCCACTAAGTCCTTAATGCAAGACCTGCACATAGCTTTTTGCCATGAATCCCTTAAAGGATTTTTGCAGGAGGGACACTTCCTCTGGCTTGGTGGGTTTACATGTTTGGTTTTTGCTACAGCTTTCTCCTGAAACGAGATAAACAATAGAAATTCACCTAATGTCCTAGCCACACCTAACCAATTAGTGTCATTTAGGCCACCACCAAAGATAGAAAAGAAGTGTCCCAGTGAAAACAACCACCAATGTCCAAGCTGTAGCAGGTCAGAGAGAAGTAACCACCGACCGTACAGCAGCAGGCTCCCTTAAGGGAGGAAACAAACAAAACAACACAGCAAAAAAGACTCATTTGGATAAGAATAAAAGGCACCATTGTACCCCTCTTACCTGAGCCTGACTGGAGCTTAGGGCGCCTGCTTCCACCATCGCTGTCTGTCTCTCTTCCATCTTGTCGAGAGCGCAGCTGGGTTATACACACAGTGTGTGTTTTAAATTTTCCCGGGTCCCGCGTCATCCACGTGGGCCGGAAACGGAAGCGCCGGTCGATAGACCCGCCCCCTAGTCTCTGCGTTCCAAGCGCTGGGAACCACTAGCGCCACGCCCCCACAGGAAACCGCATCGCCGGAACTGACGTCACCCGCCAGCCAGGACCCGGAACCGTCATGCGATTCGCGCCGCTGACCTGCAGCGGCAACCGCTCGGCTCCTGGAGCCTTACCGCGGATTCCGGGCGCAAGATGCTGCGTCTCCTGTGGGTCCTTTACTCCCCTGAGCAGGCGAGACTGGGGACTCCGGAACACCCCCCGCTTGCGGTGGAGGGGGTGCTGGGATGGTCACTGGTACAAGTACCAAATAAAAGCTGCACACCAGGCAGAAAAAAAGAAAGGTAAGCCTTACTGCTTCCCCCTTGGAAAGAGCGTAGCACCCTGGTTCCCACCTGTTGCTTCCACCATGGCGGAGGAAACACAATAACTGAGGCCATGGTGGAAGAGGAGGGATTTAAAGGCTGAAAGTGTTTCCTGTTAAAGAGGCGGAGCTACGCTCTCTCCAAGGTTGTCCTGAAAGGCGATTTGAGAAAAAAGCACCCCTGTCCCGCCCTGCTCTTGCGCAATGGCGAACGCAAGCGTCGGTATGGCATCATATGTAAACAGCAATTGCATCATGCATGTGAGGTATCACCGTGAAGGTCAGATCGAGGGCAGTACTTTTAGCAGTAGACCTCTGTAGATCTAACGTGGTAACCTGTAAAGGCTTTTAAAAATGTATGTAGTTTGTCACCACTGCTTGTTTGTGCGAAATTTTAAAGCACGTCGTGTTTGGTATCTATGTACTTGGCCTAAGATCATCTTTTTTATTTCATCAAACATTTGGGCAATATAGTGTGTTTTAGTGCATTAAAATTAAAAAAAGTGTATTTTTTCCCCAAAAAAATGCGTTTGAAAAATCGCTGCGCAAATACTGTGTGGAAAAAAAAAATGCAACACCCACCATTTTAATCTGTAGGGCCTTTTCTTTAAAAAATATATATAATGTTTGGGGGTTCAACATAATTTTCTTGCAAAAAAAAAAATATGTTTTCATGTAAACAAAAAGTGTCAGAAAGGACTTTGTCTTCAAGTGGTTAGAAGAGTGGATGATGTGTGACATAAGCTTCCTAATGTGTATAAAATGCCAGGACAGTTCAAAACCTCCCCAAATTACCCCATTTTGGAAAGTAGACACCCCAAGCTATTTGCTGAGAGGCATGTCGAGTCCATGGAATATTTTATATATTGAGAAAAGTTGCGGAAATTTTTTTATTTTTTTTTTGCACAAAGTTGTCAATAAATGATATATTGCTCAAACATGCCATGGGCATATGTGGAATTACACCCCAAAATACATTCTGCTGCTTCTCCTGAGTATGGGGATACCACATGTGTGAGACATTTTGGGAGCCTAGCCGCGTACAGGACCCCAAAAACCAAGCACCACCTTCAGGCTTTCTAAGGGTGTAAATTTTTGATTTCACTCCTCACTACCTATCACAGTTTCGGAGGCCATGGAATGCCCAGATGGCACAAACCCCCCCAAATGACCACATTTTGGAAAGTAGACACCCCAAGCTATTTGCTGAGAGGTATGGTGAGTATTTTGCAGATCTCACTTTTTGTCACAAAGTTTTGAAAGTTGAAAAAATATATATATATATATTTTCTTTCTTCATTTTAAAAAACAAGAGAGCTGTAAAATACTCACCATGCCTCTCAGCAAATAGCTTGATGTGTCTACTTTCCAAAATGGGGTCATTTGGGAGGGTTTGTGCTATTTTGGCATTTTATGGCCTTCAAAACTGTGATAGGTAGTGAGGAGTGAAATCCAAAATTTGTGCTCTTACAAATCCTGAAGGCGGTGCTTGGTTTTCGGGGTCCCGTAGGCAGCTAGGCTCCTAAAAAGTCCCACACATGTGGTATCCCCGTACTCAGGAGAAGCAGCAAAATGTATTTTGGGGTGCAATTCCACATATAACCATGGCATGTGTGAGCAATATAAAATTTAGTGACAACTTTTTGCAATTTTTTTGTCATTATTTAATCACTTGGGACAAAAAAAAAAAATATTCAATGGGCTCAACATGCCTCTCAGCAATTTCCTTGGGGTGTCTACTTTCTAAAATGGGGTCATTTGGGGGGGGGGGTTTGTACTTCCCTGCCATTTTAGCACCTCAAGAAATGAGATAGGCAGTCATAAATTAAAAGCTGTGTAAATTCCAGAAAATGTACCCTAGTTTGTAGACGCTATAAACTTTTGCGCAAACCAATAAATATACGCTTATTGACATTTTTTTTACTAAAGACATGTGGCTGAATAAAATTTGGCCTAAATGTATGACTAAAATGGAGTTAATTCGATTTTTCTTATAACAAAAAGTAGAAAATATCATTTTTTTTCAAAATTTTCAGTCGTTTTCCGTTTATATCGCAAAAAAAAAAAAAAAAAAATCGCAGAGGTAATCAAATACCATTAAAAGAAAGCTCTATTTGTGGGAAGAAAAGGACGCAAATTTTGTTTGGGTCCAACATTGCATGTCCGTACAATTTCCAGTTAAAGCAGCGCAGTGCCAAATTGTGAAATTACCTCTGGTCATTATGGTCCGTATTGGTCCAGTCCTTAAGTGGTTAATGATAGTTCTTTAACGGTCTAGGATGAACCAAAATCTAAACTATCCACTTTGGAAATACTTGCCCCAGTAATCTAAATGTGTCACAACCCACAACCTACCTGTACCAACTGCAGGGGTCCTCGCACTCACAGCATGTCAGTCCTTTGAACTCTTATTGGTGGCTTGTGGCACCCTCGTGAGCGTATAGTCAGGCCTCTAGCACATGTCTGATGGCATCCTCATATCAAGATGGCAGCACCGAAGTGCTTCCTGTTATAGACAGCAATTGCATCACTTCCACCACACCCTCTGGAGGTCACTTCCTGTTTATTCACTATAAAGCCGAGAGGTTCCAGAGAGATAGACTGCTCAGTTGTTTTAGAGCTACCTACAGTGTGTGCCTGTTCCTTGCAGTGTGAGATTGCTATCTGACCTTTGCTATGTTTATTGACTCTGATCTTTTGCTGCCTGCCCTGACCTTCTGCTACATTTGACTTTGATTATTGAACTTTCCCTTTTGTACCATGTTTTTGGAAACTGTTCTGGATTCACCTCCTGAGTATCCTTATCCAAGGTGTGTACCCCTGCTATTGTGCTCCCAATACCCAAACACTGACAAAACTGAGCCAGTATGGAGTCTGCAGGATTGGCTGAAGCATTAGTGACAACAGAAAAGCATGCTTGCAGCGTCTGTGTAAGACCTACAAACTAATCAAACAAACTTACATGTCAATCAAGCAAGATTGGACTAACTGGTTAATACACCTACACCTGCTCCTGTGCCTGAAGCACCTGTGACCTATCCAGAAAGGTGCTGCTGCTCCTGAACCCAAAGTAGCATTATCTGATAAATTTAATGGAGATCGCTCATCTTATCGAACATTTATTACCTCATGCCAGATTCTCTTTTCTCTCCAAACCCATACCTATGCAACAGATTGTCAGGATAGGGACCGTGATCTCTTTATTGACTGGGGAACCTCAGACCTGGGCATATCATTTATTACACATACATAGCCCTATATTGAATTCTTGGGGTTCCTTCATAAAAGCTATGAATGCACTTTATGAAGATCCCCATAAAGTAGCCTCTGCCACAGCCTCACTCCGAGCCCTCACTCAAGGAAGAAGAAATGTTGAGGAATATATTTCTTAATTTCGTCATCTGGCAGTAGCACCTAACTGGAATGAAACTGCTCTACTAAATCAGTCTAACTTAGGACTTCCTAAAACCCTGAAGGATGAGTTGGTGCTCCATCCACACTTGCAAGCACTGTCTCCTTGTGTATACAGATCGATCACAGATTACAGAAAAGAACGTGCCAATACTTACACTATTCCTCAGAGGTGCAATTTCTTGTCTGCCCCTTGCAATCAAAAACATTCAGTGTGTAAATGTATGAATCGTTTGTTCGGCTGTCATGAATAATGGCCATGATGTGTATGTTTACACCCGGTCATTCCGAAATGTACAAAATGCTTGCACATATTTATCTAGCACTAGGCTCTTCTGAATGCAACTGAGGCAAATCTCCCCTTTTTGTTAAAGCTCTTGCTAATAGTCTATTCTCTAGAATTCAATCTTTTATACCTTTGGATCAAACTTGACTTATGACCAACAAATCAACTGTAGTTAAAGTGTATGTTACCCCAACAATTCATATTCCTGGTATGTGTCTAATGTGCCATATACTTATGTTAAAAAGTATCCTCTTCACTTTGTATTGCTTCCTCTGTGTGGAATACCGGGTGATCCTGACAGTCCTCCTGCTTTGCTATTTTCCACCGACTACGTTAGGCATAGAAGTAGATGCACCCCAGTGTGGTCAGTTTTCTGGCTGTTCAGGGAGAACAGCCTGCCTGTCCTCCAATGGCCAAGACTTGTGCTGACACGTCCCCATGCATAGTTTTGTATATTCACTGGGAAGATCAGTGTAGTGCTGTTTGTCCACCTCCTGCTGGCACACTCCCCCTGCAGTCTCCAAGCCCCTTATGCAGCTGAGAGCAGAGGTCATGTGATCGTGTACAGAATACTGTTAAAAAAAAAGTGTGTATATACTGTATAGAGTGCAGGCAGGGTACAGTATATATTACAGTGAAAGGAGTAAAGGCAGGAAGTGCACTTAAGTGTAGTATGTTAAAAACTGTGTTTAATGCACAAGGTATTGCACTTACAGGATTGAAGAAATCATAGGCATATCTGTAATAAAAAAAATGTCCTTCTCAAGGAGTGTCTGCTATGACTAAACACTAGTATAGTGTGAAACGCGTCAGTTGACCAAGTGTGCTGTGACTTGTAGTGCTGTGTTGCATTTACAATATAGGCAATTTTATTCAGAGTGCGACTGTCCAGAAGAAATTCCTTCTTTTTGCCTTGCTGTCTGGTGTATCCCAGCATCCAGCTGGTATTAGAAAGCTAAACAGGACGTTGAGCCGTGCAGGGGATCCAAGCTGTCAAGCATGGAGGCAAGGTAAAATCAGAAGTTTTTTTCATTCTATGCATTAAGATAAAAAAAACCCGTGTGCAGCAGCTCCCCTCAGCCCTCCCAATACTTACCTGAGCCCCCTCTAGATCCAGCGATGTTGCAGCAGTGCCTTGGCTACCTGGGACTCCCCTCTTCCTTGGCTGAGACAGCGGCGCCATTGGCTCCTGCTGCTGTCAATCAACGTCAGTCAATGAGAAAAGAAAGGGGGCGGGCTAGGCTGCGGCTCCATGTCTGACTGGACACATGGAGCTGTAACTCAGCTAGAGTGCCCCTCATAGCAAGCTGCTTGCTGCGGGAAAGCAGCACCAAAGAGTAACTCGACAAGAGTGCAGGATCTGGGCTGCTCTGTGCAAAACCATTTCCCAGAGCATGTACAGTATCTCACAACAGTGAGTACACCCCGCACATTTCAAAATTCAGTAATTTGGCCCACTTAGAGCTAATGCAGCTGGGACCTCGATGAGAAAAATGCAGCACAGCTGGACTGCCCAGAAAGACAGTAGTCCTAAAGGCTGGAAACTTCTCCACTTAAGAACCCCTCTACTCCATGTTATACAATGGGTCCGCAAAGTATTCAGACCCCCTTCAATTTTTCACTTTTTATATTGCAGCCACTTGCTAAAATCAGTTCATTTTTTCCTCAATAATGTACACACAGCACCCCATATTGACAGAAAAACACAGAATTGTTGACATTTTTGCAGATTTAAGAAAAACTCTTATGCAACCTAAGGTTTGAACAGGCAAGTGTGGTTTGGGTCCTCTTAAAGCGGAAGTAAACCCATCGATTTAACAGTTTCAAAAAGCCGTTACATACCCGGCATGCCGGGAATGCCAACTGTCACATTGGTTGTGCTCTCAACCAAACTGTCAAACCAACCAATGGCTGGTGTCATAACTGATCACATGTGCAGCATCATGGCAGTTGAAGATTAAACAGAGGCCAAGATGGCAGCTTCCTTGCCTGAAAATTATAGGAGGGTTTACTTCCACTTTAATCAGACTGCTTGCCGCCTCAGGCGATGGAAGTGACTTCAGGCCATCATCTACATGAAAGTCTCTCTCAATGAACTGTCTTATACACCAATATCCAGCGCTCCTGGGACACACAATAATGCAGACCTTCTCTTAGCAGTAATAAAAGTTTGTCCGTTTATTAACCACAATGTAAATAAAGTCCAATCCTGAAGTGGACGACAGGTGAAGAAAATAAAACCACTTGCAGTAAAAAAAAAAGCTTTGCAGTAACACCTATGATCCCTTGAGCAAGGAGGGGCTAAGAGTTCCAAGTATAAGTCAGTAATCACATAGCCTGGATGGAATAAAAGGCTATCGCCAGTACCTTTGGGAGAGTGTCATGCAGAGGACATGCGGAACGGAATGTGGAGGACCCTCCAACGCGAGGGACGCGGAACCAAGGCTGCATCAGTGGGAAGAGGGAACCCGAAACCTCCATACCCTTAGGGTAGATGATGTCAGTTCCGCTGCGACGCCGACAGGAGTCTGGAGAACTAGCCACACAGTGGCATAAGAGCCGCAGTGAAGCACTCTGAATGTTGACTCGCTGCTGCTCTCTAGTGGGGATTGTTAGTAAAGTCAGCTCACTAAAATATCTACCCAACTCACAGGACATAGGGATCAACTGTGGACACTGAAATGAAGCCAATTACGCTCTTGATAAGCTCCTTGGCCAGGTTAGATCGTGGTGAGTGGTCAAAGGTATATTAATGGATTGCCTTGACGATGTGTTTTGCGCACATGCGCTTTTTCACAGTCCTGGAAGCGGGGGTGGTGCTTGAGGAAGAGCTCAGAAGATCAGCAAATTTTGAAGGGGGCTCAATAGGGGGTCAAAAGTAGGGGTGCGCATCTTCACTGGTCTCACGATTCGATTACGATTATCTGGTCAACTATTTGATTCCGCGATGCATCACGATTACCGACAAGCTCTCACTTCCACTTGGACCGCCTAGGCGGCCCTTCCTCCCTGCAATCTTCTGAGACACATCACAGGTCCCAGAAGATTTCCCAGCTATGCAGCACAGCACAGTGAGACATGCGCACGCGGCTTTGAAGCTGCAAACTGTAACAGCTGGATGCCCACAGTAGTATTGCCAGCGCCGTGGACAGAATGGAGGGGTTCGGGTGGCCACGTCGCTGGATTGTGGGACAGATGAGTGTCTTTTATTAAGAGTCAGAAAATATAATTTTTTTATAGCTGCTGACTTTTAATAAGACAAAAAAATGACTGAACTCTGCTTTGAAATAAAAATAACCTCACTCCCTTAAAGTGGAGTTCCACCCAAAAGTGGAACTTCCGCTTTAAGCACTCCTTGCCCCCTGACATGTCACATTTGGCATGTCATTTTTTTTGGGGGGGGGTCCTCTTTTTAGTGGGACTTCCTGTCCCGGCCGCCTAGGTGACTCCTCCTCTCGGCTTTGGTGGCCACTCCCTGCCAGCGATTTTTTGGGACACAACACAGGTCCCAGAAGATTGGCTGGCCAATGGCAGAGCACAGTGCACGCCTGGCCATGAAGCTGTAAGCTATCATGGCCAGGTGCCCACAGTAGATATGACAGCGGCGGGGAGAGGAGTGACGCTCCGCGCGGCCGCATCGCTGGACCGCGGGACAGGTAAGTGTCGGTTTAATGATAGTCAGCAGCTACACTTTTTGTAGCTGCTGACTTTTAATAAACTAAAAAACGGCGGAACTCCGCTTTAAAAAGTGCACTAATCCGGTGCACTACAGGGTACAGGAATTCACGCATGTGGCTGGTGGGAGGTCAGGAGTGATTAGAATCCACAACAAACAGCCCTGTACTGTCTCTGTGCTGAAATTTCAGCACACTAGGAGTTAACACAGTGGAATGTCCAAATGGGAAGCCGGGGAAATCTCAGCACAGTGCAAGTGTAGGAGCCAGTGTAAGAGCCATTGTAAGAGTACTGCTGTTTTTTCCCTGTTAAAAAAAAAAAAAAAAAAGAGTACTGCTGTTGTTAATACCCGTTTTGTAATATATGTCATTATAATCCATTAAGTGCCCACCGCTGTATGAGCTTTTTAAAATGTATGCAGCTTCTCATACCTGCATTTCTGCCTGTATACAGTGTATATTCCTCTCATGTCACTCTGTCCGGTCCGGCCCACCTCTCACCTCACGTCTCTCATTCTCCGGACATCAGTGGAAGTTCTCAGCCCCGCCCACTGACTGTAGCTATCAGATAACAAGAGAGGCGGTTGGGGCTGACGTCAGGGGAGACTTGAGAGGCTGGCCGGAGCGAACAGTCACATGAGCGGCATATACACTGCAGTGTATACAGACAGAAATGCAGGTATGAAGCTGCATATATTTTAAAAAACACATGCGGCGGTGGCCACTTAATGGATTATAACGCCATATATTACAAAACTGGCATTTTAATAGACGTGCTCGGAGCGCTCTCCCGGGAGAGGTGGGGCAAGTCGGGATGATGTCACCCGACATCGATTATTGGGGACACACGCATCGATGCTGCATCGGGGACCCCCGAATCGCAATGCAACGATTAAATTCAGCACCGGGGGTTACGCCGGACTCAAAAGTGACTCAATAGTGAGTCAAAAGTGACTCAATAGTGACTCAATAGTGACTCAATAGTGACTCAATAGTGACTCAATGCGGGGTCAAAGGGGGGTCAAAGGGGGGTAAAAAAAAGACTCAAAAGGGGTTCAATACTGGGTCAAAAGTGACTCAAAAGAGGGTCAAAAGGGGGTAAAAAGTGACTCAATAGTGGCTCAATAGTGACTCAAGAGGGTCAAAAGTGGGTCAAAAAGGGACTCAAAATTGACTCAAAAGGGGGTTAAAAGTGACTCAATAGTGGGTCAAAAAAGAGGGTCAAAAGTGACTCAAGAGGGTCAAAAGTTGGTCAATAGTGACTCAAAAGTGACTCAAGAGGGTCAAAAGTGACTCAATAGTTGCTCAATAGTGACTCAATAGTTGCTCAATAGTGACTCAATAGTGGCTCAAAAGAGGCTCAATAGTGGCTCAAAAGTGACTCAAAAGTGACTCAAAAGTAACTCAAAAGTGGGTCAAAAGGGACTCAAAAGTGGGTCAAAAGAGACTCAATAGTGGGTCAAAAGTGACTCAATAGTGGGTCAAAGGTGACTCTATAGTGAGTCAAAAGTGACTCAAAAGAGGGTTAAAAGTTGGTCAAGAGTGACTCAAAAGAGGGTCAAAAGTGACTCAATAGTGGGTCAAAAGTGACTCAATAGTGGGTCAAAAGTGACTCAATAGTGGGTCAAAAGTGACTCAATAGTGGGTCAAAAGTGGGTCAAAAGTGGGTCAAAAGTGACTCCAAAGTGGGTCAAAAGTGACTCAATAGTGGGTCAAAAGTGACTCAATATTGGGTCAAAAGTGACTCAATAGTGGGTCAAAAGTGACTCAATAGTGGGTCAAAAGTGACTCAATAGTGGGTCAAAAGTGACTCAATAGTGGGTCAAAAGTGACTCAAAAGAGGGTCAAAAGTGATTCAAAAGTGGGTCAAAAGTGACTCAAAAGTGGGTCAAAAGTGACTCAATAGTGGGTCAAAAGTGACTCAATAGTGGGTCAAAAGACGGTCAAAAGGGACTCAAAATTGACTCGAAAGTGACTCAAAAGTGGGTCAAAAGGGGGTCACAAAAAACTCAAAAGGGACTCAAAAGTGGGTCAAAAGTGTCTCAATAGTGGCTCAAAAGTGACTCAAAAGAGGGTCAAAAGAGGATCAAAAGAGGGTCAAAAGAGCGCCAAAAGTGGGTCAAGTGACTCAATAGTGACTCAATAGTGGGTCAAAAGGGACTCAATAGTGACTCAATAGTGGGTCAAAAGTGACTCAAAAGTGGGTCAAAAGGGACTCAAAAGTGGGTCAAAAGGGGGTCACAAAAAACTCAAAAGGGACTCAAAAGTGGGTCAAAAGTGTCTCAATAGTGGCTCAAAAGTGACTCAAAAGAGGGTCAAAAGAGGATCAAAAGAGGGTCAAAAGAGCGCCAAAAGTGGGTCAAGTGACTCAATAGTGACTCAATAGTGGGTCAAAAGGGACTCAATAGTGACTCAATAGTGGGTCAAAAGTGACTCAATAGTGGGTCAAAAGTGGGTCAAAAGTGGGTCAAAAGTGACTCAAAAGTGACTCAAAAGTGGGTCAAAAGTGGGTCAAAAGTGACTCAAAAGTGGGTCAAAAGTGACTCAAAAGTGGGTCAAAAGTGACTCAAAAGTGGGCCAAAAGTGACGCAATAGTGACTCAATAGTGGGTCAAGTGACTCAAAAGTGGGTCAAAAGTGGGTTAAAAGTTGGTCAATAGTGACTCAAAAGAGGGTCAAAAGTGACTCAGAGTGGGTCAAAAGTGGGTCAAAAGTGACTCCAAAGTGACTCAAAAGTGACTCCAAAGTGGGTCAAAAGTGGGTCAAAAGTGACTCAAAAGTGGGTCAAAAGTGGGTCAAAAGTGGGTCAAAAGTGACTCCAAAGTGGGTCAAAAGTGACTCAATAGTGGGTCAAAAGTGACTCAATAGTGGGTCAAAAGTGACTCAATAGTGAGTCAAAAGTGGGTCAAAAGACGGTCAAAAGGGACTCAAAATTGACTCGAAAGTGACTCAAAAGTGGGTCAAAAGGGGGTCACAAAAAACTCAAAAGGGACTCAAAAGGGACTCAAAAGTGGGTCAAAAGTGGGTCAAAAGGGGGTAAAAAAAGACTCAAAAGGGACTCAAAAGTGGGTCAAAAGGGACTCAAAAGTGGGTCAAAAGGGACTCAAAAGTGGGTCAAAAGTGAAACAAAAGTGGCTCAATAATGGGTCAAAAGTGACTCAAAAGAGGGTCAAAAGTGACTCAAAAGAGGGTCAAAAGTTGGTCAATAGTGACTCAAAAGTGACTCAAAAGTGACTCAAAAGTGACTCAAAAGTGGGTCAAAAGTGACTCCAAAGTGACTCCAAAGTGGGTCAAAAGTGACTCAATAGTGGGTCAAAAGTGACTCAAAAGTGGGTCAAAAGTGGGTCAAAAGTGACTCAAAAGTGGGTCAAAAGTGACTCAAAAGTGGGTCAAAAGTGACTCAAAAGAGGGTCAAAAGTGACTCAAAAGAGGGTCAAAAGTGACTCAAAAGTGGGTCAAAAGTGACTCAAAAGTGGGTCAAAAGTGACTCAATAGTGGGTCAAAAGTGACTCAATAGTGAGTCAAAAGTGGGTCAAAAGACGGTCAAAAGGGACTCAAAATTGACTCGAAAGTGACTCAAAAGTGGGTCAAAAGGGGGTCACAAAAAACTCAAAAGGGGGTCAAAAGTGGGTCAAAAGGGACTCAAAAGTGGGTCAAAAGTGAAACAAAAGTGGCTCAATACTGGGTCAAAAGTGACTCAAAAGAGGGTCAAAAGTGACTCAAAAGAGGGTCAAAAGTTGGTCAATAGTGACTCAAAAGTGACTCAAAAGTGGGTCAAAAGTGACTCCAAAGTGACTCCAAAGTGGGTCAAAAGTGACTCAATAGTGGGTCAAAAGTGACTCAATAGTGGGTCAAAAGTGACTCAATAGTGGGTCAAAAGTGACTCAAAAGTGGGTCAAAAGTGACTCAAAAGGGACTCAAAAGGGACTCAAAAGGGGGTCAAAAGTGACTCAAAAGGGACTCAAAAGTGGGTCAAAAGTGACTCAAAAGTGTGTCAAAAGTGACTCAAAAGAGGGTCAAAAGTGACTCAACAGTGGGTCAAAAGTGACTCAATAGTGGGTCAAAAGTGACTCAATAGTGGGTCAAAAGTGACTCAATAGTGGGTCAAAAGTGACTCGAAAGTGACTCAAAAGTGGGTCAAAAGGGGATCACAAAAAACTCAAAAGGGACTCAAAAGTGGGTCAAAAGTGGGTCAAAAGGGGGTAAAAAAAGACTCAAAAGGGACTCAAAAGTGGGTCAAAAGTGAAACAAAAGTGGCTCAATACTGGGTCAAAAGTGACTCAAAAGAGGGTCAAAAGTGACTCAAAAGAGGGTCAAAAGTTGGTCAATAGTGACTCAAAAGTGGGTCAAAAGTGACTCCAAAGTGACTCCAAAGTGACTCCAAAGGGACTCCAAAGGGACTCCAAAGGGACTCAAAAGGGACTCAAAAGGGACTCAAAAGTGGGTCAAAAGGGACTCAAAAGTGGGTCAAAAGGGACTCAAAAGTGGGTCAAAAGTGAAACAAAAGTGGCTCAATAATGGGTCAAAAGTGACTCAAAAGAGGGTCAAAAGTGACTCAAAAGAGGGTCAAAAGTTGGTCAATAGTGACTCAAAAGTGACTCAAAAGTGACTCAAAAGTGACTCAAAAGTGGGTCAAAAGTGACTCCAAAGTGACTCCAAAGTGGGTCAAAAGTGACTCAATAGTGGGTCAAAAGTGACTCAAAAGTGGGTCAAAAGTGGGTCAAAAGTGACTCAAAAGTGGGTCAAAAGTGACTCAAAAGAGGGTCAAAAGTGACTCAAAAGAGGGTCAAAAGTGACTCAAAAGTGGGTCAAAAGTGACTCAAAAGTGGGTCAAAAGTGACTCAATAGTGGGTCAAAAGTGACTCAATAGTGAGTCAAAAGTGGGTCAAAAGACGGTCAAAAGGGACTCAAAATTGACTCGAAAGTGACTCAAAAGTGGGTCAAAAGGGGGTCACAAAAAACTCAAAAGGGGGTCAAAAGTGGGTCAAAAGGGACTCAAAAGTGGGTCAAAAGTGAAACAAAAGTGGCTCAATACTGGGTCAAAAGTGACTCAAAAGAGGGTCAAAAGTGACTCAAAAGAGGGTCAAAAGTTGGTCAATAGTGACTCAAAAGTGACTCAAAAGTGGGTCAAAAGTGACTCCAAAGTGACTCCAAAGTGGGTCAAAAGTGACTCAATAGTGGGTCAAAAGTGACTCAATAGTGGGTCAAAAGTGACTCAATAGTGGGTCAAAAGTGACTCAAAAGTGGGTCAAAAGTGACTCAAAAGGGACTCAAAAGGGGGTCAAAAGTGACTCAAAAGGGACTCAAAAGTGGGTCAAAAGTGACTCAAAAGTGTGTCAAAAGTGACTCAAAAGAGGGTCAAAAGTGACTCAACAGTGGGTCAAAAGTGACTCAATAGTGGGTCAAAAGTGACTCAATAGTGGGTCAAAAGTGACTCAATAGTGGGTCAAAAGTGACTCGAAAGTGACTCAAAAGTGGGTCAAAAGGGGATCACAAAAAACTCAAAAGGGACTCAAAAGTGGGTCAAAAGTGGGTCAAAAGGGGGTAAAAAAAGACTCAAAAGGGACTCAAAAGTGGGTCAAAAGTGAAACAAAAGTGGCTCAATACTGGGTCAAAAGTGACTCAAAAGAGGGTCAAAAGTGACTCAAAAGAGGGTCAAAAGTTGGTCAATAGTGACTCAAAAGTGACTCAAAAGTGGGTCAAAAGTGACTCCAAAGTGACTCCAAAGTGGGTCAAAAGTGACTCAAAAGGGACTCAAAAGGGACTCAAAAGGGACTCAAAAGGGACTCAAAAGAGGGTCAAAAGTGACTCAAAAGAGGGTCAAAAGTGACTCAACAGTGGGTCAAAAGTGACTCAATAGTGGGTCAAAAGTGACTCAATAGTGAGTCAAAAGTGGGTCAAAAGACGGTCAAAAGGGACTCAAAATTGACTCGAAAGTGACTCAAAAGTGGGTCAAAAGGGGGTCACAAAAAACTCAAAAGGGGGTCAAAAGTGAAACAAAAGTGGCTCAATACTGGGTCAAAAGTGACTCAAAAGAGGGTCAAAAGTGACTCAAAAGAGGGTCAAAAGTTGGTCAATAGTGACTCAAAAGTGACTCAAAAGTGGGTCAAAAGTGAAACAAAAGTGGCTCAATACTGGGTCAAAAGTGACTCAAAAGAGGGTCAAAAGTGACTCAAAAGAGGGTCAAAAGTTGGTCAATAGTGACTCAAAAGTGACTCAAAAGTGGGTCAAAAGTGACTCCAAAGTGACTCCAAAGTGGGTCAAAAGTGACTCAAAAGGGACTCAAAAGGGACTCAAAAGGGACTCAAAAGGGACTCAAAAGGGACTCAAAAGAGGGTCAAAAGTGACTCAAAAGAGGGTCAAAAGTGACTCAACAGTGGGTCAAAAGTGACTCAATAGTGGGTCAAAAGTGACTCAATAGTGAGTCAAAAGTGGGTCAAAAGACAGTCAAAAGGGACTCAAAATTGACTCGAAAGTGACTCAAAAGTGGGTCACAAAAAACTCAAAAGGGGGTCAAAAGGGGGTAAAAAAAGACTCAAAAGGGACTCAAAAGTGGGTCAAAAGGGACTCAAAAGTGGGTCAAAAGTGAAACAAAAGTGGCTCAATACTGGGTCAAAAGTGACTCAAAAGAGGGTCAAAAGTGACTCAAAAGAGGGTCAAAAGTTGGTCAATAGTGACTCAAAAGTGACTCAAAAGTGACTCAAAAGTGACTCAAAAGTGACTCCAAAGTGACTCAATAGTGGGTCAAAAGTGACTCAATAGTGGGTCAAAAGTGACTCAAAAGAGGGTCAAAAGTGACTCAACAGTGGGTCAAAAGTGACTCAATAGTGGGTCAAAAGTGACTCAATAGTGGGTCAAAAGTGACTCAATAGTGGGTCAAAAGTGGGTCAAAAGGGGATCACAAAAAACTCAAAAGGGACTCAAAAGTGGGTCAAAAGGGACTCAAAAGTGGCTCAATACTGGGTCAAAAGTGACTCAAAAGAGGGTCAAAAGTGACTCAAAAGAGGGTCAAAAGTTGGTCAATAGTGACTCAAAAGTGACTCAATAGTGGCTCAATAGTGGCTCAAAAGTGACTCAAAAGAGGGTCAAAAGAGGGTCAAGTGACTCAAAAGTGTCTCAAAAGGGACTCAAAATTGACTCAAAAGGGGGTTAAAAGTGACTCAATAGTGGGTCAAAAGTGAAACAAAAGTGGCTCAGTAGTGGGTCAAAAGTGACTCAATAGTGGGTCAAAAAAGAGGGTCAAAAGTGACTCAAAAGAGGGTCAAAAGTTGGTCAATAGTGACTCAAAAGTGACTCAAAAGTGACTCAAAAGAGGGTCAAAAGTGACTCAAAAGAGGGTCAAAAGTGACTCAATAGTTGGTCAATAGTGACTCAATAGTGGCTCAATAGTGGCTCAAGAGAGGGTCAAGTGACTCAAAAGTGGGTCAAAAGGGACTCAAAAGTGGCTCAAAAGTGTCTCAATAGTGGCTCAAAAGTGACTCAAAAGAGGGTCAAAAGTGGATCAAAAGAGGATCAAAAGAGGGTCAAAAGAGCGCCAAAAGTGGGTCAAGTGACTCAAAAGGGACTCAAAAGTGGGTTAAAAGGGACTCAAAAGGGACTCAATAGTGACTCAATAGTGGGTCAAAAGGGACTCAAAAGGGACTCAAAAGTGGGTCAATAGTAGGTCAATAAACGATGATGGTCTTTCGCGCTACTAAAGAGTAAATGAAAAGCAGGTGAAGTGTATTGTGCTAAAGCTGCAAAAACGAATTGTGTTCACTATACACACTAGTAGAAATAAAAAAGGGGGGTGTTTTTGCGCTGAAAGCCAGCAATAAAACTTCATAAAGTGCAAAAAGCCAAATACTACTATTAAATAAAGTGATAGAATATTTGGGTCTATATTAATAGTCCTTAATCCAATGATGAATAAAGTGCACAAATATAAATATAGCGGTGCAATACTTATATATAAATAAGTGAATTGTGGTATGAAGACATGAATAATAAAGTGCACCAGTGCTATCTATATATATATGAACCACAACAATGCTATTAAAAAAAAAAAAAAAAAAAAAAAAAATGTATTAGTCCGTATTCAAAAGTCCTTAAACGTGAGTGTTCAAACAGAATGAACTGATGTGAAATACAAATCCTCTGCTGCATAGAAGGATAGGAATATCTCTAATATGTCCATGCAGTGGTCTCACAAAACTCTCACCTCCATTAGAACATAACATGTATGTTTAGGCAGTAAATCTCCTTAATGGTGGTTCTTCTGATCTGTGTTGTTGCTACTCCCAACCTAGTCTCCTCTGTTAGTGATGTTATTGCAGTTCCTAAGGAGAGAAGGAGGGGGAGGGGAGTGCAGCTCCAAGGGGATAGGATAGGAATAAGGAAGAGAGAAGGGCCTCCAATAGTGTAGTATATTGGTCCAAAACTGGTTTATTAAATGATAATATGTAATGCTCGTACATTAAAACAAAAATCGTGTGGCTAAAAAATAACAACAGCGGCGATATACGCCGTCTTACTCGTCCTCCGGGTACTTCCGGTCTGTGGTACCTCGTGATGTCCCTACGTCGTTACATCACGCCCGTCGTGACTTCATCAGGGGAGCCCGATTGGCTATTGAGGATTTGTTTATATATACGGAAACCGGAAGTATTGGTGCGGCCATTTTCTTGTGGCCTCTTATGTATATTAGGACGTCGCCATTTTGGAAGTGGTATCCCATTAGCGCGCTTGCCCATAATCTAAGGACACACATCTAACTATTTCCTAATTATTCGTCTGTTATTATACCATAGTAAAGGCTAAGTGCAGAGATAATCTAGGCATTAAAGAGGGCTAAAGCAGTGTACTCCATGTATTAAGGACCAGCAGTTAGCTGACTGTGTGTACAATACACGTAGAGTACCTGCAACAGTGCCATCTAAAGGATACAGATGGGTACTACTGTCAATGGCATAGCAATACATAATTTTAAATGAAATGGCAATCTAATATATTAATTACAATTAAATGGAAAAATTTTATTAAAAATATGGGATAAAACTTAATCTATGAAGATCCTAATTCTGGATAGTCATGATCAGGTGTTAAAATCAACTGGATATGTTGAAGTCTGGGTACTACCACTCTGTCATATTGCATGATGTATGTAGGTTACCGCAGACCGGATGTACCCTTTTAGAATAACATAATATAATCATATTCATATAGTGTTCAATAAGACATTAAAACACATCATAAAATACCGGCAAATAAATCATTAAAATATTAAATATATGAAATTAAAAAATTAAAAAACCTGAGACTCTTGGCTATATGATCCATTAAAATATGGTGTAATTTAGAGCAGTAATAAAATATTTAAATATTCTGGAGGTAATGATATTTATGTATGGTTTATTGGTGGATTCTGATATTAATGGACTAAAAATTGCTTAAAAAACAGTTTAAGTCGAATTCCACATTCATTCCTCCAGGTACTAGAGTTCTCAAAGTATGAATCCATTTAGACTCTTTTTGACTGATTGCTCTAATTTTATGACTTCCTCTCCAGTTTGCTTTATATTTGTCTATGCCCCAAAACTGTAATTGGGAGGGATCTTGGTTATGGAATTGTGCAAAATGTCTGGAGACATTATGTTTGGGAAATCCATTAATAATGTTCTGCACATGTTCTTTGATTCGAACCTTCAGGGCCCTTTTGGTCCTACCAACATATTGGAGGTTGCAGCTGCACTGTAATATATAAACCACCCCTTCTGAGTGACAGCTTATAAAATCTTTTATCTTAAAAGATTGGCCTGTATTGGTCCCTATAAATTCTGTGCGTTTGCCCTGGAATTTTCTAGCATGGCGGCAGGCATAGCAATTCCTGCACGGAAAAAAGCCTTTCCCATTAAAAAAAGAGAAACCGGGTTTCAATAGTGGGTCAAAAGTGACTCAATAGTGGGTCAAAAGTGGGTCAAAAGTGGGTCAAAAGGGACTCAAAAGTGGGGTCAAAAGGGACTCAAAAGAGGGTCAAAAGTGACTCAAAATGGGTCAAAAGTGACTCAAAAGTGGGTCAAAAGTGACTCAATAGTGGGTCAAAAGTGACTCAATAGTGGGTCAAAAGTGACTCAATAGTGGGTCAAAAAGTGACTCAATAGTGGGTCAAAAGTGACTCAATAGTGAGTCAAAAGTGGGTCAAAAGACGGTCAAAAGGGACTCAAAATTTACTCAAAAGTGACTCAAAGAGTGGGTCAAAAAAGACTCAAAAGGGACTCAAAAGTGGGTCAAAAGGGACTCAAAAGTGAAACAAAAGTGGCTCAATTACTGGGTCCAAAAGTGACTCAAAAGAGCGTCAAAAGTGACTCAAAAGAGGGTCAAAAGTTGGGTCAATAGTGACTCAAAAGTGACTCAATAGTGACTCAATAGTGGCTCAATAGTGGCTCAAAAGTGACTCAAAAGAGGGTCAAAAGAGGGTCAAGTGACTCAAAAGTGTCTCAAAAGGGACTCAAAATTGACTCAAAAGGGGTTAAAAGTGACTCAATAGTGGGTCAAAGTGAAACAAAAAGTGGCTCAGTAGTGGGTCAAAAGTGACTCAATAGTGGGTCAAAAAAGAGGGTCAAAAGTGACTCAAAAGAGGGTCAAAAGTTGGTCAATAGTGGACTCAAAAGTGACTCAAAGTGACTCAAAAGAGGGTCAAAAGTGACTCAATAGTTGCTCAATAGTGACTCAATAGTGGCTCAATAGTGGCTCAATAGTGGCTCAATAGTGGCTCAATAGTGGCTCAAGAGAGGGTCAAGTGACTCAAAAGTGGGTCAAAAGGGACTCAAAAGTGGCTCAAAAGTGTCTTAATAGTGGCTCAAAAGTGACTCAAAAGAGGGTCAAAAGAGGATCAAAAGAGGGTCAAAAGAGCGCCAAAAGTGGGTCAAGTGACTCAAAAGGGACTCAAAAGTGGGTTAAAAGGGACTCAAAAGGGACTCAATAGTGACTCAATAGTGACTCAATAGTGGGTCAAAAGGGACTCAAAAGGGACTCAAAAGTGGGTCAATAGTAGGTCAATATTGGGTCAATAGTGGGTCAAAAGAGGATCAAAAGCGGGTCAAAAGTGATTCAAGTGGCTCAAAAGAGGGTCAGAAGTGGCTCAAAAGAGGGTCAAAAGAGGGTCAAAGGTGACTCAAAAGAGAGTCAAAAGTGACTCAATAGTGGCTCAATAGTGACTCAATTAGTGGCTCAAAAGAGGGACAAAAGTTACTCAATAGTGGCTCAAAAGTGACTCAATAGTGGCTCAAAAGAGGGACAAAAGAGGGACAAAAGTGACTCAAAAGAGGGTCAAAAGTGGGTCAATAGTGACTCAAAAGTGACTGAAAAGTGGCTCAAAAATGGGTCAAAAGTGACTCAAGAGGGTCAAAAGTGGCTCAAAAGAGACTCAATAGTGGCTCAATAGTGACTCAAAAGTGGCTCAAAAGTGACTGAAAAGTGACTGAAAAGAGGGTGAAGCCTCGTACACACGACCGAGTTTCTCTGCAAGAACCAGGAGGAAACTTGCTGGCAGAGCTTTCTTGCCGAGTAAATCGGTCGTGTGTACGCGGCTTTCACTTTTCCTCGTCAAGAAAACCGACAAGAATCTCAATGAGAAAAAATAGAGAACCTGCTCTCTATTTTCTCGTCGGGTTTCTCGACGAGAAACCTGAGTGTGTGTGTACACTTACCTGTGCGCCGTGGAAACCCGCGCATGCTCAAAATTACTTTGACGCATTGCGCAGTAGCTTCCTAGGCATAGGTAGTGTGTAGCAAGATGGCGGCGACGGCATCGAATGTGACGAGCGCACGCTCGTCGTAGTCGATGACGTCACCGCGTTCGCCTCCATTCAAAGAACCGCGGGGTTCTTTGAATGGAGCGTCTGTACACTCGGCCGGGACAAGTTTCTAGTCCAAGAATCCCGTCAAGAAAAACTACGTGTTTTTTCTTGACGAGATTCTCGGCCGTGTGTACGATACCTAAAAAGTGACTCCAATGTGACTCAATAGTGGGTCAAAAGTGACTCAAAAGTGGGTCAATAGTGACTCAAAAGTGACTGAAAAGTGGGTCAAAAGTGACTCAAGAGGGTCAAAAGTGACTCAAAAAGTGGGTCAAAAGTGGGCGAAAAGTGACTGAAAAGTGGCTCAAAAGTGGCTCAAAAGTTGCTCAAAACAGGGGCAAAAGAGGGTCAAAGGAGCATCAAAAGTGACTCAATAGTGGCTCAAAAGTGGGTCAAATAGAGGGTCAAAAGTGAGTCAATAGTGACTCAATAGTGACTCAAAAGTGGGTGAAAAGGGACTCAAAAGGGACTCAATAGTGGGTCAAAAGGGACTCAATAGTGGGTTTAAAAGTGACTCAATAGTGGGTTAAAAGTGACTCAATAGTGGGTTAAAAGTGACTCAATAGTGGGTCAAAAGTGACTCAATAGTGGGTCAAAAGTGACTCAATAGTGGGTCAAAAGTGACTCAATAGTGGGTCAAAAGTGACTCAATAGTGGGTCAAAAGTGACTCAATAGTGGGTCAAAAGTGACTCAAAAGTGGGTCAAAAGTGACTCAAAAGTGGGTCAAAAGTGACTCAAAAGTGGGTGAAAAGTGGGTCAAAAAAGTGGATGAAAAGTGGGTTAAAAGTGACTGAAAAAGGGTCAAAAGTGGGTCAATAGTGGGTCAAAAGTGACTGAAAAGTGGCTCAAAACAGGGGCAAAAGAGGGTCAAAAGAGCGTCAAAAAGTGGCTCAAAAGAGGGTCAAAAGTGACTCAATAGTGGCTCAAAAGTGGGTCAAAAGAGGGTCAAAAATGAGTCAAAAGTGGGGTCAAAGTGAAACAAAAGTGGCTCAATACTGGGTCAAAAGTGACTCAAAAGAGGTCAAAAGTGACTCAAAAGAGGGTCAAAAGTTGGTCAATAGTGACTCAAAAGTGGGTCAAAAGTGACTCCAAAGTGACTCAAAAGTGGGTCAAAAGTGACTCCAATAGTGGGTCAAAAGCTGACTCAATAGTGGGTCAAAAGTGACTCAATAGTGGGTCAAAAGTGACTCAATAGTGAGTCAAAAGTGGGTCAAAAGAGGGTCAAAAGTAGCTCAAGTGTGACTCAAAAGAGGGTCAAAAGTGACCTCAAAAGTGGTCAATAGTGACTCAATAGCGGCTCAAAAGTGACTCAAAAGTGACTCAAAAGTGGGTCAAAAGTGGGTCAAAAGTGGGTCAAAAAAGGGTCAAGTGACTCAAAAGAGGGTCAAAGAGACTCAAAAGTGGCTCAAAAGAGGTTCAATAGTGACTCAAAAGAGGGTCAAAAGTGGGTCAAAAGAGGGTCAAGTGACTCAAAAGTGGGTCAAAAGTTGGGTCAATAGTGTCATGTTTTGTTTTGTTTTTTCGATTTTTTTTTCGTCTTGTTTTTTTGGTGCGGGCTCCCCTTTAAGATCATAGGACTGTAAGGAGGGGGTTTGAACACATGTCGTCACTTTTGATGGCTTTTTCTCATCTCGGTCCGGTATGGATTTTGAAGGTACCCAGTGTCATGTTTTTTTTTTTTTAAAGGATTATTTTTTGGTCTTGTTTTTTTGTGTTGCGAGCTCCCCTTTAAGATTCATAGGACTGTGAGTAGGGGGTTTGACCCATGCCATCACTTTTGATGGCTTTTACTTATCTCTCCAGCTCGGATCAGGGTCCGGTTATGGATTTTGAAGGTACCCCTGTCATGTTTTTTGTTTTTTTCATCTTCGTTTTTTGGTGCGGGCTCCCCTTTAAGATTCATAGGACTGTGAGGAGGGGGTTTGAACCCATGCCATCACTTTTGATGGCTTTTAGTCATCTCTCCAGCTCAGATCAGGGTCCGGTATGGATTTTGAAGGTACCCCGTGTCATTTAAAAAAAAAAAATTGAGATTTTTTTTTGGTGCGGGCTCCCCTTTAGGATTCATAGGACTGTGAGGCGGGGGTTTGAACCCATGCCATCACTTTTATGGCTTTTACTTATATCTCATCTCTCCAGCTCGGATCAGGGGGGGTCCGGTATGGATTTTGAAGGTACCCGTGTTGTTTTTTTTGTTTTTTTTGAGATTTTTTTTCGTCTTGCTTTTTTGGGCGCGGGCTCCCCTTTAAGATTCATAGGACTGTGAGGTGACTCAAAAGTGGGTCAAAAGTGGGTTAAAAGGGACTCAAAAGGGACTCAAAAGGGACTCAATAGTGACTCAATAGTGGGTCAAAAGGGACTCAAAAGGGACTCAAAAGGGACTCAATAGTGACTCAATAGTGGGTCAAAAGTGACTCAAAAGTGGGTCAAAAGTGACTCAATAGTGACTCAATAGTGGGGTCAAGTGACTCAAAAGTGGGTCAAAAAGTGACTCAAAAGAGGGTCAAAAGTGACTCAAAAGAGGGTCAAAAGTGACTCAATAGTGGGTCAAAAGTGACTCAAAAGTGGGTCAAAAGTGACTCAAAAGTGGGTCAAAAGTGACTCAAAAGTGGGTCAAAAGTGACTCAAAAGTGGGTCAAAAGTGACTCAAAAGTGGGTCAAAAGTGACTCAAAAGTGGGTCAAAAGTGACTCAAAAGTGACTCATATAGTGGTCAAAAGTGACTCAAAAGTGGGTCAAAAGTGACTCAAAAGTGGGTCAAAAGTGACTCAAAAGTGGGCCAAAAGTGACTCAAAAAGTGGGCCAAAAGTGACTCAATAGTGACTCAATAGTGGGTCAAGTGACACAAAAGTGGGGTCAAAAGGGACTCAAAAGTGGGTCATAAGAGACTCAATAGTGGGTCAAAAGTGACTCAATAGTGGGTCAAAGGTGACTCAATAGTGGGTCAAAGGTGACTCAATAGTGGGTCAAAGGTGACTCAAAAGAGGGTTAAAAGTTGGTCAATAGTGACTCAAAAGAGGGTCAAAAGTGACTCAATAGTGGGTCAAAAGTGACTCAATAGTGGGTCAAAAGTGACTCCAAAGTGACTCCAAAGTGACTCCAAAGTGGGTCAAAAGTGACTCAATAGTGGGTCAAAAGTGACTCAATAGTGGGTCAAAAGTGACTCAATAGTGGGTCAAAAGTGACTCAATAGTGGGTCACAAGTGACTCAATAGTGGGTCAAAAGTGACTCAATAGTGGGTCAAAAGTGACTCAATAGTGGGTCAAAAGTGGGTCAAAAGTGACTCAAAAGTGGGTCAAAAGTGACTCAAAAGTGGGTCAAAAGTGACTCAAAAGAGGGTCAAAAGTGACTCAAAAGTGGGTCAAAAGTGACTCAAAAGTGGGTCAAAAGTGACTCAAAAGTGGGTCAAAAGTGACTCAAAAGGGACTCAAAAGTGGGTCAAAAGTGACTCAAAAGAGGGTCAAAAGTGGGTCAAAAGTGACTCAAAGAGGGGTCAAAAGTGACTCAACAGTGGGTCAAAAGTGGGTGAAAAGTGGATGAAAAGTGGGTTAAAGTGACTGAAAAGGGTCAAAAGTGGGTCAATAGTGGGTCAAAAGTGACTGAAAAGTGGCTCAAAACAGGGGCAAAAGAGGGTCAAAAGAGCGTCAAAAGTGGCTCAAAAGAGGGTCAAAAGTGACTCAATAGTGGCTCAAAAGTGGGTCAAAAGAGGGTCAAAAATGAGTCAAAAGTGGGTCAAAAGTGAAACAAAAGTGGCTCAATACTGGGTCAAAAGTGACTCAAAAGAGGGTCAAAAGTGACTCAAAAGAGGGTCAAAAGTTGGTCAATAGTGACTCAAAAGTGACTCAAAAGTGGGTCAAAAGTGACTCCAAAGTGACTCAAAAGTGGGTCAAAAGTGACTCAATAGTGGGTCAAAAGTGACTCAATAGTGGGTCAAAAGTGACTCAATAGTGGGTCAAAAGTGACTCAATAGTGGGTCAAAAGTGACTCAATAGTGGGTCAAAAGTGACTCAATAGTGGGTCAAAAGTGACTCAATAGTGAGTCAAAAGTGGGTCAAAAGAGGGTCAAAAAGTGGCTCAAGTGTGACTCAAAAGAGGGTAAAAAGTGACTCAAAAGTGACTCAAAAGTGACTCAAAAGTGGGTCAATAGTGACTCAATAGCGGCTCAAAAGTGACTCAAAAGTGACTCAAAAGTGGGTCAAAAGTGGGTCAAAAAAAGGGTCAAGTGACTCAAAAGAGGGTCAAAAGAGACTCAAAAGTGGCTCAAAAGAGGTTCAATAGTGACTCAAAAGAGGGTCAAAAGTGGGTCAAAAGAGGGTCAAGTGACTCAAAAGTGGGTCAAAAAGTTGGTCAATAGTGTCATGTTTTTTGTTTTTTCGATTTTTTTTTCGTCTTGTTTTTTTGGTGCGGGCTCCCCTTTAAGATTCATAGGACTGTAAGGAGGGGGTTTGAACCCATGTCGTCACTTTTGATGGCTTTTTCTCATCTCGGTCCGGTATGGATTTTGAAGGTACCCCGTGTCATGTTTTTTTTTTAAAGGATTATTTTTGGTCTTGTTTTTTTTGGTGCGAGCTCCCCTTTAAGATTCATAGGACTGTGAGGAGGGGGTTTGAACCCATGCCATCACTTTTGATGGCTTTTACTTATCTCTCCAGCTCGGATCAGGGTCCGGTATGGATTTTGAAGGTACCCCTGTCATGTTTTTTGTTTTTTTCATCTTCGTTTTTTGGTGCGGGCTCCCCTTTAAGATTCATAGGACTGTTGAGGAGGGGGTTTGAACCCATGCCATCACTTTTGATGGCTTTTAGTCATCTCTCCAGCTCGGATCAGGGTCCGGTATGGATTTTGAAGGTACCCTGTCATGTTTTTTGTTTTTTTCATCTTCGTTTTTGGTGCGGGCTCCCCTTTAGGATTCATAGGACTGTGAGGAGGGGGTTTGAACCCATGCCGTCACTTTTTATGGCTTTTTACTTATATCTCATCTCTCCAGCTCGGATCAGGGTCCGGTATGGATTTTGAAGGTACCCGTGTTGTTTTTTTTTTTTTTTTTGAGATTTTTTTTTCGTCTTGCTTTTTTGGCGCGGGCTCCCCTTTAAGATTCATAGGACTGTGAGGTGACTCAAAAGTGGGTCAAAAGTGGGTTAAAAAGGGACTCAAAAGGGACTCAATAGTGGGTCAAAAGGGACTCAAAAGGGACTCAATAGTGACTCAATAGTGGGTCAAAAGTGACTCAAAAGTGGGTCAAAAGTGACTCAAAAGTGGGTCAAAAGTGACTCAAAAGTGGGTCAAAAGTGACTCAAAAGTGGGTCAAAAGTGACTCAAAAGTGGGTCAAAAGTGACTCAAAAGTGACTCAAAAGTGACTCAATAGTGGGTCAAAAGTGACTCAAAAGTGGGTCAAAAGTGACTCAAAAGTGGGCCAAAAGTGACTCAATAGTGACTCAATAGTGGGTCAAGTGACTCAAAAGGGACTCAAAAGTGGGTCAAAAGAGACTCAATAGTGGGTCAAAAGTGACTCAATAGTGGGTCAAAAGTGACTCAATAGTGGGTCAAAGGTGACTCAATAGTGAGTCAATAGTGACTCAAAAGAGGGTCAAAAGTGACTCAATAGTGGGTCAAAAGTGACTCAATAGTGGGTCAAAAGTGACTCAAAAGGGACTCCAAAGTGACTCAAAAAGTGGGTCAAAAGTGACTCAATAGTGGGTCAAAAGTGACTCAATAGTGGGTCAAAAGTGACTCAAAAAGTGTGTCAAAAGTGACTCAAAAGTGGGTCAAAAGTGGACTCAATAGTGGGGTCAAAAGTGACTCAATAGTGGGTCAAAAGTGACTCAATAGTGGGTCAAAGGTGACTCAATAGTGAGTCAATAGTGACTCAAAAGAGGGTCAAAAGTGACTCAAAAGTGGGTCAAAAGTGACTCAATAGTGGGTCAAAAGTGACTCAATAGTGGGTCAAAGGTGACTCAATAGTGAGTCAATAGTGACTCAAAAGTGTGTCAAAAAGTGACTCAAAAGTGGGTCAAAAGTGACTCAATAGTGGGTCAAAAGTGACTCAATAGTGAGTCAAAAGTGGGTCAAAAGACGGTCAAAAGGGACTCAAAATTGACTCAAAAGTGACTCAAAAGTGGGTCAAAAGGGGGTCACAAAAAACTCAAAAGGGGGTCAAAAGGGGGTCAAAAGTGGGTCAAAAGTGAAACAAAAGTGGCTCAATACTGGGTCAAAAGTGACTCAAAAGAGGGTCAAAAGTGACTCAAAAGAGGGTCAAAAGTTGGTCAATAGTGACTCAAAAGTGACTCAAAAGTGGGTCAAAAGTGACTCCAAAGTGGGTCAAAATTGACTCAATAGTGGGTCAAAAGTGACTCAATAGTGGGTCAAAAGTGACTCAATAGTGGGTCAAAAGTGACTCAATAGTGGGTCAAAAGTGACTCAATAGTGGGTCAAAAGTGACTCAATAGTGGGTCAAAAGTGACTCAAAAGTGGGTCAAAAGTGACTCAAAAGTGGGTCAAAAGGGACTCAAAAGGGACTCAAAAGTGGGTCAAAAGTGACTCAAAAGTGGGTCAAAAGTGACTCAACAGTGGGTCAAAAGTGACTCAATAGTGGGTCAAAAGACGGTCAAAAGGGACTCAAAATTGACTCGAAAGTGACTCAAAAGTAGGTCAAAAGGGGGTCACAAAAAACTCAAAATGGACTCAAAAGTGGGTCAAAAGTGGGTTAAAAGGGGGTAAAAAAGACTCAAAAGGGACTCAAAAGTGGGTCAAAAGGGACTCAAAAGTGGGTCAAAAGTGAAACAAAAGTGGCTCAATACTGGGTCAAAAGTGACTCAAAAGAGGGTCAAAAGTGACTCAAAAGAGGGTCAAAAGTTGGTCAAAAGTGACTCAAAAAGTGGGTCAAAAGTGACTCCAAAGTGACTCAAAAGTGGGTCAAAAGTGACTCAATAGTGGGTCAAAAGTGACTCAATAGTGGGTCAAAAGTGACTCAATAGTGGGTCAAAAGTGACTCAATAGTGGGTCAAAAGTGACTCAATAGTGGGTCAAAAGTGACTCAATAGTGGGTCAAAAGTGGGTCAAAAGTGGGTCAAAAGTGACTCCAAAGTGACTCCAAAGTGACTCAAAAGTGGGTCAAAAGTGACTCAATAGTGGGTCAAAAGTGACTCAATAGTGGGTCAAAAGTGGGTCAAAAGTGACTCAAAAGTGGGTCAAAAGTGACTCAAAAGTGGGTCAAAAGTGACTCAAAAGGGACTCAAAAGTGACTCAAAAGGGACTCAAAAGTGTGTCAAAAGTGACTCAACAGAGGGTCAAAAGTGACTCAAAAGTGGGTCAAAAGTGACTCAATAGTGGGTCAAAAGTGACTCAATAGGGGGTCAAAAGTGACTCAATAGTGAGTCAAAAGTGGGTCAAAAGGGACTCAAAATTGACTCGAAAGTGACTCAAAAGTGGGTCAAAAGGGGGTCACAAAAAACTCAAAAGGGACTCAAAAGTGGGTCAAAAGTGGGTCAAAAGGGGGTAAAAAAAGACTCAAAAGGGACTCAAAAGTGGGTCAAAAGTGAAACAAAAGTGGCTCAATACTGGGTCAAAAGTGACTCAAAAGAGGGTCAACAGTGACTCAAAAGAGGGTCAAAAGTTGGTCAATAGTGACTCAATAGTGACTCAATAGTGGCTCAAAAGTGACTCAAAAGGGACTCAAAATTGACTCAAAAGGGGGTTAAAAGTGACTCAATAGTGGGTCAAAAGTGAAACAAAAGTGACTCAAAAGAGGGTCAAAAGTGACTCAAAAGAGGGTCAAAAGTTGGTCAATAGTGACTCAAAAGTGACTCAAAAGTGACTCAAAAGAGGGTCAAAAGAGGGTCAATAGTTGCTCAATAGTGACTCAATAGTGGCTCAATAGTGGCTCAATAGTGGCTCAAGAGAGGGTCAAGTGACTCAAAAGTGGGTCAAAAGGGACTCAAAAGTGGCTCAAAAGTGTCTCAATAGTGGCTCAAAAGTGACTCAAAAGAGGGTCAAAAGAGGATCAAAAGAGGGTCAAAAGAGCGCCAAAAGTGGGTCAAGTGACTCAAAAGGGACTCAAAAGTGGGTTAAAAGGGACTCAAAAGGGACTCAATAGTGACTCAATAGTGACTCAATAGTGGGTCAAAAGGGACTCAAAAGGGACTCAAAAGTGGGTCAATATTGGGTCAATAGTGGGTCAAAAGAGGATCAAAAGCGGGTCAAAAGTGATTCAAGTGGCTCAAAAGAGGTTCAGAAGTGGCTCAAAAGAGGGTCAAAAGAGGGTCAAAGGTGACTCAAAAGAGAGTCAAAAGTGACTCAATAGTGGCTCAATAGTGACTCAATAGTGGCTCAAAAGAGGGACAAAAGTTACTCAATAGTGGTTCAAAAGTGACTCAATAGTGGCTCAAAAGAGGGACAATAGTGACTCAAAAGTGACTGAAAAGTGGCTCAAAAATGGGTCAAAAGTGACTCAAGAGGGTCAAAAGTGGCTCAAAAGAGACTCAATAGTGGCTCAATAGTGACTCAAAAGTGGCTCAAAAGTGACTGAAAAGTGACTGAAAAGAGGGTGAAGCCTCGTATACACGACCGAGTTTCTCTGCAAGAACCAGGAGGAAACTTGCTGGCAGAGCTTTCTTGCCGAGTAAATCGGTCGGGTGTACGCGGCTTTCACTTTTCTCGTCAAGAAAACCGACAAGAATCTCAATGAGAAAAATAGAGAACCTGCTCTCTATTTTCTCGTCGGGTTTCTCGTCGGCCTGTTTCTCGACGAGAAACCTGAATGTGTGTGTACACTTACCTGTCGCCGTGGAAACCCGCGCATGCTCAAAATGACTTTGACGCATGCGCGGTAGCTTCCTAAGCATAGGTAGTGTGTAGCAAGATGGCGGCGACGGCATCGAATGTGACGAGCGCACGCTTGTCGTAGTCGATGACGTCACCGCATTCGCTCCATTCAAAGAACCGCGGGGTTCTTTGAATGGAGCGTCTGTACACTCGGCCGGGACAAGTTTCTTGTCCAAGAATCCCGTCAAGAAAAACTACGTGTTTTTTCTTGACAAGATTCTCGGCCGTGTGTACGATACCTAAAAAGTGACTCCAATGTGACTCAATAGTGGGTCAAAAGTGACTCAAAAGTGGGTCAATAGTGACTCAAAAGTGGGTGAAAAGTGGGTCAAAAGTGACTCAAAAGTGGGTCAAAAGTGGGCGAAAAGTGACTGAAAAGTGGCTCAAAAGTTGCTCAAAACAGGGGCAAAAGAGGGTCAAAAGAGCATCAAAAGTGACTCAATAGTGGCTCAAAAGTGGGTCAATAGAGGGTCAAAAGTGAGTCAATAGTGGCTCAATAGTGAGTCAAAAGTGGGTCAAAAGTAACTCAATAGTGGGTCAAAAGGGACTCAATAGTGGGTTAAAAGGGACTCAATAGTGGGTCAAAAGTGACTCAATAGTGGGTCAAAGGTGACTCAATAGTGGGTCAAAAGTGACTCAATAGTGGGTCAAAAGTGACTCAAATGTGGGTCAAAAGTGACTCAAAAGTGGGTCATAAGTGGGTGAAAAGTGGGTCAAAAGTGGATGAAAAGTGGGTTAAGTGACTGAAAAGGGTCAAAAGTGGGTCAATAGTGGGTCAAAAGTGACTGAAAAGTGGCTCAAAACAGGGGCAAAAGAGGGTCAAAAGAGCGTCAAAAGAGGCTCAAAAGTGGGTCAAAAGAGGGTCAAAAGTGAGTCAAAAGTGAGTCAAAAGAGGGTCAAAAGTGAGTCAAAAGTGGGTCAAAAGTGACTCAAAAGTGGGTCAAAAGGGACTCAAAAGTGGGTCAAAAGTGACTCAAAAGTGGGTCAAAAGTGGGTCAAAAGAGGGTCAAAAGAGGGTCAAAAGTGGCTCAAGTGTGACTCAAAAGAGGGTAAAAAGTGACTCAAATGTGACTCACGAGGGTCAAAAGAGGGTCAAAAGTGGCTCAAGTGTGACTCAAAAGAGGGTCAAAAGTGGGTCAATAGTGACTCAATAGCGGCTCAAAAGTGACTCAAAAGTGACTCAAAAGTGGGTCAAAAGAAGGTCAAAAGTGGGTCAAAAAAGGGTCAAGTGACTCAAAAGAGGGTCAAAAGAGAGACTCAAAAGTGGCTCAAAAGAGGGTCAATAGTGACTCAAAAGTGTCTCAAAAGTGGGTCAAAAGAGGGTCAAGTGACTCAAAAGTGGGTCAAAAGTTGGTCAATAGTGTCATGTTTTTGTTTTGTTTTTTCGATTTTTTTTCGTCTTGTTTTTTTGGTGCGGGCTCCCCTTTAACCACTTAAGCCCCGGACCATTTCGGGCCATTAGGACCAAGCCTGTTTTTGGGATTCGGCACTGCGCTGCTTTAACTGTAAATTGTGCGGACATGCAATGTTGTACCCAAATGAAATTTGCGTCCTTTTCTTCCCACAAATAGAGCTTTCTTTTAATGGTATTTGATTGCCTCTGCGATTTTTATTTTTTGCGATATAAACAGAAAAAGACCGAAAATTTTGAAAAAAAATGATATTTTCTACTTTTTGTTATAAGAAAAATCGAATAAACTCAATTTTAGTCATACATTTAGGCCAAAATGTATTCAGCCACATGTCTTTAGTAAAAAAAATGTCAATAAGCGTATATTTATTGGTTTGCGCAAAAGTTATAGCGTTTACAAACTAGGGTACATTTTCTGAAATTTACACAGCTTTAAATTTATGACTGCCTATCTCATTTCTTGAGGTGCTAAAATGGCAGGGCAGTACAAAACCCCCCCAAATGACCCCATTTTGGAAAGTAGACACCCCAAGGAAATTGCTGAGAGGCATGTTGAGCCCATTGAATATTTTTTTTTTGTCCCAAGTGATTGAATGACAAAAAAAAAAAAAAATTACAAAAAGTTGTCACTAAATGATATATTGCTCACACATGCCATGGTTATATGTGGAATTGCACCACAAAATACATTCTGCTGCTTCTCCTGAGTACGGGGATACCACATGTGTGGGACTTTTTAGGAGCCTAGCCACGTACGGGACCCCGGAAACCAAGCACCGCCTTCAGGATTTCTAAGGGCGCAAATTTTTGATTTCACTCCTCACTACCTATCACAGTTTCGAAGGCCATAAAATGCCAAAATAGCACAAAACCCCCCCAAATGACCCCATTTTGGAAAGTAGACACCCCAAGCTATTTACTGAGAGGCATGTTCAGTCCATGGAATATTTTATATTTTGCCACAAGTTGCGGGAATATGACAAACTTTTTTTTTTTTGCACAAAGTTGTCACTAAATGATATATTGCTCACACATGCCATGGGCATATGTGAAATTACACCCCAAAATACATTCTGCTGCTTCTCCTGAGTACGGGGATACCACATGTGTGGGACTTTTTGGGAGCCTAGCCGCGTACGGGACCCCAAAAACCAAGCACCGCCTTCAAGGTTTCTAAGGGCATAAATTTTTGATTTCACTCCTCACTACCTATCACAGTTTTGAAGGCCATAAAATGCCAAGATGGCACAAAACCCCCCCAAATGACCCCATTTTGGAAAGTAGACACCCCAAGCTATTTGCTGAGAGGCATGTTGACCCCATTGAATATTTTTTTTTTTTTGTCCCAAATGATTGAATGACAAAAAGAAAAAAAAATGTACAAAAAGTTGTCACTAAATGATATATTGCTCACACATGCCATGGTTATATGTGGAATTGCACCCCAAAATACATTCTGCTGCTTTTCATGAGTACGGGGATACCACATGTGTGGGACTTTTTGGGAGCCTAGCCGCGTACAGGGCCCCAAAAACCAAGCACCGCCTTCAGGATTTCTAAGGGCGTAAATTTTTGATTTCACTCCTCACTACCTATCACAGTTTCGAAGGCCATAAAATGCCAAAATAGCACAAAACCCCCCCAAATTACCCCATTTTGGAAAGTAGACACCCCAAGCTATTTGCTGAGAGGCATGTTGAGTCCATGGAATATTTTATATTTTGCCACAGGTTGCGGGAATATGACAAACTGTTTTTTTTTTGCACAAAGTTGTCACTAAATGATATTTCTTTCTCGTACATCACGGGACACAGAGCGACATAGTCATTACTAATGGGTTATATAGATACCGTCAGGTGCTGGCACTGGCAACTTCCAAAACCGGAAGTACCCTCCCCTATATAAGCCCCTCCCATCCGGGAGCACCTCAGTTTTTTGCCAGTGTCTAAGGTGTTGGCCAAGAAGAAACATGTGTTTTTCACTGAGCTTGCGTACAGGTTCTTTTGGGCCTCAGTAAGCTATTCCGGATCCGACCAAAAAAGCTTCATAGCTAAACGGTCGGTACCCGGGCCTTGCAGAGAAGAGCAAGGTTTTGCCTGTAATGCTTCTCTTAGGAGAGCTGGACCCTGGGATCCAGAGCTCTGGTCATACCCACGACCAAGATGTTTTCTGTGCAGGGTGCTATACAGGTCCAGGGGAGTGGAATCCTTGGGAACCCGGTCCCTGAAGGTTTGATTACAATGCCTGCCGTGATAGGTGAAGTTTGGGCTTTTGTGGACCAAACAAAGTCCTGCGGCGGGGAACAGGTAAGTGGGGGCCCCCAGGAACTTGGTTCTATTGGGGGACCCCCAAGCCTAATTTGTCTTTCTGTCTGTTACCTAATGGTATTCCCGCAAAATTCTGTGCATGCCTGTAACTACTAAAAAAAAATGTAATAATTTTTAATGGTGGTCAAGAAAAAAAAAAAAAATTTTTATATATATATTTAATATATTAGACTGCGGTACCTGTGTTTGTTCACTAGAGGCCGCTGTGGAATGTTTTCTTGTCATGTGGACTAGCTTCTTCTCAGCAGAGCAAAGTCCAGGCAGATGGTGAGTTCTCTTATAGGAAACTGCTTCCTCTGCCATGTTGCAGTGCTCGTCCATCCCCCGGCCTGCGGCAAAGAGGGGCCCTGGCTCCTGTCCCTTGTTACCATATTTGAAATTAGCGCCGAAGGCGCACGTGCCCGCGCGCGTGCACGCGCCTCTATATATAGAGGTGAGCCGGGAAAGGGGGCGGAGCCTGGGGGATGACGCTCTGTGCGCGCCGCAGCGCTTCTGCGCATGTGCGGGCGTCCCAGCAGTTTAAAAAAACCACAATATTGTAGTGAGCTGGCTATGAAGTACAGAGACAGAGCTGGCAACATTTAAAGGCATACAGCAAGCGGTTGATACAGGCATCCCCTAGAAAGGCACATTAGTAGACACCAACTGTGATATAGCAGCAATTGTGCTAGACTATTCTCAGTAAAAGTGGTGTATTACGGCTGGAATACCTCAGCTTTAGGCTTAGGAATATGCCGTCCAGAAGCTCCGGAACTGAATCTTCCAGGAAGCGAAGGGGGTCTCGTCGGGCTCGGAGGATCTTGGGCATACTCCTGCTGCACCAGTCTCCCCTGAAGTTCAGAGGTAAGTGACCGTAGAGACCCCGCAGGGGTACTTGGTACTGTGGCTGTCCTCAGTTCACCTGCTCCTGTGTATGTAACAGAGGAGGTTTTTTCCTCAGCTCTGGGAGGATTAGAGAGAGATTGTCAACATTGATCGCTGCCTCCCTGTCAGGGAAAGCACGCCCGATCTCCGTCTCCTCCTTCAGAGTGCCTGTTAGCAGAGCAACAGTCCCATACAGGGATCGACCTGCCTGAAGGGGATCAGGATGAGGTTGATTCTGTTATAGAGGAATCAACAGTGGGGGAACCTTTTCTCAGCATCTCAAGCTGAAAGATTATGGGTTCAGTCTCTGACTAACATGGTCCGATCAGCATTTAAAAATGCACCTTGCGGAACCATCAACCACTACTGTATCCTCGTTGGGGTCGCTAGAAGCCCCCAGACTGTTTGTTCTTTTCCACTTCACCCTTTACTGAAAGGGCTCATTTACCAGGATTGGGAACGTCCTGAGAAAATATTTATTCCCCCAAGAGATTTCCGGTGGTCTATCCCATGGAGGATAAGTTCATCAAAAAAAAAAAAAAAAAAAATGGAAGGTCCCTACAGTGGACGCAGCCATCTCTTGTATGTATAAATCACTGACATGTCCAGTGGATAATGTCCAAATGTTCAAGAACCCAATAGATAAAAGATTGGAGTCCTTATGAAAATCTGCTTGGTGATACAACCAGCAGTAGAAGCTATTGGGGTCTGCTAAGCAGTGAAGGATCAGTTGAAACAGGTCTTGAGGGACTTGACAGATCAGCAGGCTTTGCCCTAGCTGATCTACCTAGAGCCTTAGGCTTTGCGGTTGACGCCATAGAGGATTCAGTCCATCAGGCCTCCCGCCTTACGCTGTCTATAGTACATATGCGTAGGCTCCTATGGCTCAAAAACTGGTCTGCTGAAGCTCCCTGTAAAGAATGGCTGGTTAGCGTCCCATTTCATGGTGAACGCTTATTCAGGGAAAACCTGGACAAATATATCCAGAAAATTTCCAGCAGTAAAAATACGCTCTTGCCGGTTAAAAGCAGAGTTAGAGGTCCCTCTTTAAGAGGCCTGCTTCTCCAGTCCCTGGGGCATCGGCTGTGTAACAGTTCCGACGGCCTCCTCGGTCAAATCCCGGGGGTAAAAAACAGGGACAGTAGCAGGGTAATGAGAAACCCTGGGTCAGGGGAGGTACAAAACCTCCCCCAAAGTTAAATTCATTGAAGCCCCCACTCAGTCGGGTGGGGGGAGGACTCCAGTTGTTCGCAAGAGACCTGGCGGGACACGATCAAGACAGATAGGTGCTCTCCGCAGTAGGTTTGGGATACAGTTTGGAGTTAAAAGACTCTCCTCCTTCCCATTTTTGAGGTCAAACGTGCCAAGGGATCCCCGGAAGAGAGAGTCCCTCCTGTTGGCACTAGAACAACTATTGCTCCAAGGAGTAATTATGGAGGTTCCCCTGGAAGAATGAGGGTTCGGGTTTTACTCAAACCTCTTTACAGTCCCGAAGCAAACGCGGACGGGAGGCCCATATTAATTCTAAAAGGGCTATACAAATTCCTGTATATCAGGACTTTCCGATGGAGTCGATCCGATCGGTGGCCACTGCCCTACAAGGGGAGGATTGGTTAGCCACGATCGACATCAAAGATGCTTATTTGCACATTCCCATCTTTCCAGTCCACCAAAAATTTCTACGCTTTGCAGTAGAAGGGCGCCATTTTCAGTTCAGAGCCTTACCCTTCGGTTTGGCCACAGCACCACGAGTGTTTACAAAAATTCTGGCCCTTTATTGGCCAATCTAAGAACACAAGGTGTAATGATAATGGCATATCTGGATGACTTGTTGCTGATAGACCACTCAGTGAAAAAACTAGACGTGGTCGTTCACAAGACGATCAAGTATCTGGAATCTCATGGTTGGATTATCAACCGAGACAAGTCAGCCCTAAAAACCAGTCAAAAGTCTGGAATACTTGGGGCTAAGGTTGGATTCAGGCCAGAGAAAAATATTCTTGCCTTGAGGAAAGGTGTTGTCTTTGAAAGATTTGATCCACTTAGTGGGTACAAAAAAGACAGCCGTCCATACGCCTGTATATGAGGCTGCTGGGAAAAATGGTGGCATCATTCGAAGCAGTACCCTACGGTCAATTCCATTCAAGGAATTTGCAAGGGGCCATACTGTCAGCCTGGAACAAAAAATTCAGGCCCTAGACTTACAACGTCCTTGTCCCCTTCCGTTCGCAAGAGCCTCCGTTGGTGGTTGGTTCCCCAGAATCTGGAAAAAAGGAAATCCTTCAGTCCGATTTCTTGGAAGGTGGTCACTACAGATGCCAGCCTTATAGGCTGGGGAGCAGTACTGGAGCAATAGTCTCTCCAGGGCAGATGGTCGGATGCAGAAAAGGCCCTGCCCATCAATCTCTTAGAGATACGAGCAGCCCGGTATGCCCTAGTAGCATGGACATCCAAACTCCAAGGGTCCCCTGTCAGAATTCAATCAGACAATGCCACAGCAGTGGCATATATCAATCATCAGGGGGGCACCAGGAGTCGTGCAGCCCAGAGGGAAGTAAATTACATCCTGAAATGGGCAGAAAAATATGTCCCAGCCATATCTGCGGTATTCATTCCAGGAGTGGAGAATTGGAAGGCGGACTTTCTAAGTCGCCAGCAATTAGGCCCAGAGGAAGGGTCCCTTCACCCCGAGGTTTTCTGGACAATATGTCAGCGGTGGGGAACATCGGATGTAGATCTGCTAGCATCCAGATTCAACGCAAAGGGGGACAGGTTTGTCTCTCGGACAAGGGATCCCCTAGCTTGCGGCTCGGATGCCCTAGTGTTCCCTTGGGATCAGTTCAAGCTGATATATGCATTCACACCGCCACAATGGTTACCTCGATTACTCCGCAGAATCAGGGTAGAAAAGAAACCAGTGATTCCGGTGGCTCCAGCGTGGCCCCGAAGAGCGTGGTACGCGGAGATTGTAAAATTTCAGTGGGGAGTCCTTGGACTCTCCCACGTCGTCCGGCTTTCGCAAGGACCGATATACCACCCTTCCTTACCAGCCCTAGGTTTGACGGCCTGGCTATTGAAGCCCACATTCTAAAAAAGAGAGGGCTCTCTAATACTGTGGTATCTACCATGATCAATGCCAGGAAGCCGGTATCCAGGCAGATCTACTATAGAATCTGGAAGGCGTACATCGCGTGGTGTGAGGCCAAGAAATGGCATCCACATAAGTACGTAATAGGTAGGATTCTGGACTTCCTACAGTGGGCTGTAGATAGGAAGCTTGCCTTGAGTACTATCAAGGGTCAGATTTCGGCCTTGTCAATATTTTTTCAAAGGCCCTTGGCTTCGCATTCACTAGTCAAAGCCTTTATACAAGGAGTGATGCGTATTAGTCCTCCGGTTAATATTCCCATATGTCCATGGGATCTAAACTTGGTTCTGTCGGTTCTACAGAAACAACCATTTGAACCATTACAGCATATTTCCTTGGTGCTTCTCACCAGGAAATTGATTTTTCTAGTAGCCATTTGTTCGGCTAAAAGAGTATCGGAATTAGCAGCTATGTCCTGTAAGGAGCCATATCTGGTTATCCATAAGGACAGAGTAGTGTTACGTCCTCATCCAGCCTTTCTTCCGAAGGTGGTATCGAGGTTTCATTTGAACCAAGATGTGGTTCTTCCTTCTTTTTTCCCCAAACCTACTTCGGTAGAGGAAAAGTTATTGCATTCTTTGGATGTAGTAAGAGCAGTTAAAGCTTATCTAAAAGCCACTGCTCAGATTCGCAGAACGGATACTTTGTTTATTCTGCCGGAAGGCCCCAGAAAGGGTCAGGCAGCGTCAAAATCTACTTTAGCCAAGTGGATTCGACAGGTCATTATGCAAGCTTATGGCTTGAGAAGGAGACCGCCTCCGTTCAAAGTTAGAGCGCACTCCACGAGAGCAGTTGGAACTTCATGGGCAGTGCATCACCAGGCCTCCCTGGCTCAAATCTGTAAGGCCGCAACATGGTCTTCGGTACACACGTTTACTAGGTCCTACCAGGTGGACGTTAGAAGTCAGGAGGATGTCGCCTTTGGGCGCAGTGTGTTGCAGGCCGCAAAAGATCCTCATGTCTGATAGCGCTCAGCTTATATATGGTGTATCCCCCCCCCTCATTTGGCATTGCTTTAGGACATCCCATTAGTAAGGACTATGTCGCTCTGTGTCCCGTGATGTACGAGAAAGAAAATAGGATTTTTATAACAGCTTACCTGTAAAATCCTTTTCTTGGAGTACATCACGGGACACAGAGCTCCCGCCCCTCTTTAGGGACACTTATTGCTTTGCTACAAAACTGAGGTGCTCCCGGATGGGAGGGGCTTATATAGGGGAGGGTACTTCCGGTTTTGGAAGTTGCCAGTGCCAGCACCTGACGGTATCTATATAACCCATTAGTAATGACTATGTCGCTCTGTGTCCCGTGATGTACTCCAAGAAAAGGATTTTACAGGTAAGCTGTTATAAAAATCCTATTATTGCTCACACATGCCATGGGCATATGTGAAATTACACCCCAAAATACATTCTGCTGCTTCTCCTGAGTACGGGGATACCACATGTGTGGGACTTTTTGGGAGCCTAGCCGCGTACGGGACCCCAAAAACCAAGCACCGCCTTCAAGGTTTCTAAGGGCATAAATTTTTGATTTCGCTCCTCACTACCTATCACAGTTTTGAAGGCCATAAAATGCCAAGATGGCACAAACCCCCCCCAAATGACCCCATTTTGGAAAGTAGACACCCCAAGCTATTTGCTGAGAGGCATGTTGAGCCCATTGAATATTTTTTTTGTTGTCCCAAATGATTGAATAATGACAAAAAGAAAAAAAAAATGTACAAAAAGTTGTCACTAAATGATATATTGCTCACACATGCCATGGTTATATGTGAAATTACACCCCAAAATACATTCTGCTGCTTCTCCTGAGTACGGGGATACCACATGTGTGGGACTTTTTGGGAGCCTAGCCGCGTACGGGACCCCAAAAACCAAGCACCGCCTTCAAGGTTTCTAAGGGCATAAATTTTTGATTTCACTCCTCACTACCTATCACAGTTTTGAAGGCCATAAAATGTCAAAATAGCCCAAAACCCCCACAAATGACCCCATTTTGGAAAGTAGACACCCCAAGCTATTTGCTGAGAGGCATGGTGAGTATTTTACAGCTCTCATTTGTTTTTGAAAATTAAGAAAGACATTTTTTTTTCTTTTTTTTTTCTTTTTTTACATTTTCAAAACTTTGTGACAAAAAGCGAGATCTGCAAAATACTCAACATACCTCTCAGCAAATAGCTTGGGGTGTCTACTTTCCAAAATGGGGTCATTTGGGGGGGTTTTGTGCCATCTGGGCATTCCATGGCCTCCGAAACTGTGATAGGCAGTGAGGAGTGAAATCAAAAATTTACACCCATAGAAATCCTGAAGGCGGTGCTTGGTTTTTGGGGTCCCGTACGCGACTAGGCTCCCAAAAAGTCCCACACATGTGGTATCCCCGTACTCAGGAGAAGCAACAGAATGTATTTTGGGGTGTAATTCCACATATGCCCATGGCATGTTTGAGCAATATATAATTTAGTGACAACTTTTTGTACATTTTTTTTAATTTTTTTTGGTCATTATTCAATCACTTGGGACAAAAAAAAAATATTCAATGGGCTCAACATGCCTCTCAGCAAATAGCTTGAGGTGTCTACTTTACAAAATGGGGTCATTTGGGGGGGTTTTGAACTGTCCTGGCATTTTATGCACAACATTAGGAAGCTTATGTCACACATCATCCACTCTTCTAACCACTTGAAGACCAAGCCCTTTCTGACACTTTTTGTTTACATGAAAGAAAATTTTTTTTTGCAAGAAAATTATGTTGAACCCCCAAACATTATATATTTTTTTAAAGCAAAGGCCCTACAGATTAAAATAGTGGGTGTTGCATTTTTTTTTCCACACAGTATTTGCGCAGCGATTTTTCAAACGCATTTTTTGGGGGAAAAACACACTTTTTTTATTTTTAATGCACTAAAAAACACTATATTGCCCAAATGTTTGATGAAATAAAAAAGATGATCATAGGCCGAGTACATGGATACCAAACACGACATGCTTTAAAATTGCGCACAAACGCGCAGCGGCGACAAAACTACATTCATTTTTAAAAGCATTTAAAAGCCTTTACAGGTTACCACGTTAGATTTACAGAGGAGGTCTACTGCTAAAATGACTGCCCTCGATCTGACCTTCGCGGTGATACCTCACATGCATGATGCAATTGCTGTTTACATATGACGCTAGACCGACGCTTGCGTTCGCCTTTGCGCAATAGCAGGGGGGGACAGCGGTGCTTTTTTTTTTTTTTATTATTTATTTGGCTTTTTTATTTTATTTTTAAACTGTGCCTTCCATATTTTATTTTTTTACCATTTTTATCATTATCTCAGGGAATGTAAATATCCCCTATGATAGCAATAGGTAGTGACAGGTACTTTTTTTTGAAAAAAATTGGGGGGTTAGACCCTAGATCTTTCCTCTGCCCTAAAAGCATCTGACCACACCAAGATCGGTGTGATAAAATGCTTTCCCAATGGCGCTTTTTATATCCGGGGGGGGACATTCCCTCCCACTGCTTGTAAAAGCAGTCTAGAGGCTAATTATCTGCTAGAATTGCTTTTACATGAAAGCCGGCTGCTGGCTGAAAAGAATGATACCAAGATGATACCTAAACCCGCAGACATCATTCTGGTATAAACATTCAAAGTCCAGCAACATACCAGTACGTTGCTGGTCCTTGTTGGACATGTATTGTAATCTTTTTTTTCATACAGCCTATTGGCTGAACGAAAAAAAGATTGATTGGTGGGTATGCCCACCATTAGAATACCTCCCTTCATCCACCCACTTCTAATGATGGGCATATATGCCGAAGCATGGGGGCATCCTCCCGCAAAAAAGTTATGCCGCGTACACACGGTCAAGCCTTCGTCGGAATTTCGACCGTATGTACGCGGCATTAGGAGCAAAATCGCTCCTCCGCCCCTGCTGCCCCCATGCTTCGGCATATATGCTCTTTTTTTAACTGTGGTGGTGAAATCACCTCCTACAGCGTTGGAGTCACGGCTTTATGTATCGTGGGAGCAAACGCTGTTGCTGTCAAGATAAATAGATCCGCGCTGCAACTGAATGGCGTACCTGCTAAGCAAATGGTGGTTAACATTAAAACAAAGTAACATTACAGTACAACAGTAGGACCTTACCATGCCATACCTGCAAAGCAAATACCAAAACAAAACCTAGTAAAAAATAAAAAAATGTTTTAACGCAACCTGTGCCTAAAATATATATATGCCGAAGCATGGGGGCATCCTCCCGCAAAAAAGTTATGCCGCGTACACACGGTCGGAATTTCGACCGTATGTACGCGGCATTAGGAGCAAAATCGCTCCTCCGCCCCTGCTGCCCCCATGCTTCGGCATATATGCTCTTTTTTTTTAACTGTGGTGGTGAAATCACCTCCTACAGCGTTGGAGTCACGGCTTTATGTATCGTGGGAGCAAACGCTGTTGCTGTCAAGATAAATAATTCCGCGCTGCAGTTGAATGGCGCACCTGAAAACAAAAAATTACATACCTGAAAAGCAAGCATGATAAAACATTGCAGAATAGAATACAGTAAAAAAGAGCAGAACAATAGAGAGAAAATAGAGAGAGAGAGAACAATAAAACGACAACTATTTTTGTTTTTTTTATTTTATATTTTTTTTGTGTTTTGTTTTTTACGTTTTTTTTTTCTTTTTTACACTTTTTTTTGTAACTTTACAACTGTAATGGTTCGGGTCTCTCAAAATGTAATGGCATCTTGGGAGACCCTGTGTAAGTGTGTCCTAGTCTGTGAAATGCTGTACCCTACGCTAAAACTTCACTTTTGAGTGGTAGCGTTCAAAACATTCACCTTGGCAAAGACCAGGCTTGTCAGGACAGAGTGGACAAAAACTACGGGTGTCACGCCTAAATCCGCGCTTGCTACAGACACGACATCTTTTTTGGGGGTGGCTTTGGGTAGGGGTACTCGGGAGGACATACGAATAATGCCTCTCATGCAGCCGGCTTACTGCATTTGGTTGGGGATGGTGAGGTGCAGAACCGCCTGGATACAGGAGTTCTGTGACTATCTCATTCTGGAATTTTAGAAGAGATAACGTCCCGCCTGAAGCTCTGTATAGCACATGAGCGTTCAGCAAAGCCAATTGGAATAATGATAGAGACACTTTTTTGTACCAGCGTCTCGCCTTACGGTCAATTAGATACGGCGCCATCAACTGGTCGTTGAGGTCCACCCCTCCCATATTTTGGTTATATTCGTGGACACAGAGGGGTTTCTCCACAACACCAGTCGCCGTACGAATTTGGACTGTCGTGTCTGCATGAAGGGAGGTAAGAAGGAAAACATTCTTATTGTCCCTCCACTTCATAGCGAGCAAGTTATTACACTTCAAGCAGGCTCTCTCCCCCAGCCTAAGACGGGCATCTACAAGCCGCTGGGGAAAGCCCCGGCGATTAGGTCGCACGGTGCCACATGCTCCAATCTTATGATCAAACAAGTGACTAAACAGTGGCACGCTCGTGTAATTGTCCACATACAAGTGGTACCCCTTTCCGAATAAGGGTGACACCAAGTTCCACACTATCTTGCCAGCGCTCCCTATGTAATCCGGGCAGTTGACCGACTCAATCTGACTGTCTTTTCCCTCATAAACCGTAAAGTTCACTACATAGCCTGTTGCCCTGTCACAGAACTTGTAGAGCTTGACCCCGTATCTGGCACGCTTGCTGGGAAGGTACTGCTTGAAAGACAAGCGGCCAGAAAATTTAATCAGGGACTCATCAACGCAGACAACTTGATCGGGAGTAAACAAGGCTGCAAAACATTCGTTGAAGTGGTTTATGAGGGGCCGAATTTTATAGAGCCGGTCGTATTCAGGGTCCCCACGTGGACGACAAAGTTCATTGTCGTTGAAGTGCATGAACCGCAAAATCTGCTCGTATCTTGCCCTGGACATGGAGGCAGAGAACACGGGCATGTGGTCAATTGGGTGCGTGGACCAATAAGCACGCAATGACGGAAATTTATGTGTGCCCATGTTGAGGGAAAGGCCCAGAAAGGTCTTAAATTCGGAAACCGTAATTGGTTTCCAATTTCTGGCAATTTTAGGCAACTGGGGGTTAGCGGCGATAAATTGACCAGCATATAAATTACTCTGGTCCACAATAGATCTATAGAGATCTTCCGTGAAAAACAGCGAATAAAAATCGATTGGCATAAAATCAGCTGTTTCCACCTGAATACCGGGTTGGGCAGTGAATGGGGGAAGTACGGGTTCTGCAGAAGTGGTGGGGACCCAATCAGGATAGGCGAATTCTGCAGGAAGGGCACTATGGGCACGACGGGCCTGCCTTTGTCTTCTTGGTGGCAGCGGGACACTACTTGTGCTTGCCACCTCGCCAGCTTGAACTGCACTTATGGGACTCGCCACGTCACCAAGTGTTACTGCAGTGCTGGATGTACATCCAGGCTGTACTAGGCCGCTGGTGCTTGCCAGTTCACCAGAAGGAATAGCGGCGCTAGTACTACTCTGCTCCATGATACGAGAGACCTGCGGTTCTTGCTCCTCAACAACCTCAGAAGATCGGGATCGGGTACGCCTGACCTTAGCAGGGACCTCAACTTCGTCGTCAGAGCTATCTGACGTGGGGCCGCTGACGTCACTGTCTTCTACGGGAAGATATTCTGAGCCTGAATCTGACAGATACGTGACCTCCTCTTCACTATCTGTCATGCTCAGAATCTCGTAGGCCTCTTTACTAGTGTACCTTCGTCTTGCCATTTTGGGCTCTAAATTTAGGGGTACACTAGTAAGATTCACAGGAAAAAAAGCACCTGACTGTCGTCAGCAAATATATCAAACGCTACAAAAAAACTGTTAGCGATCGCAGGGATCAGGCCTGTCTCTGCGAACGCTGCAGTTATGTGTGTTGTGTTTGGTAAGTGACAGTGATCGATCGATACTGCACTTGGGTGGGCTGGGCTGGGCTGGGCGGAGGGGCTAAACGCAGGTACTAGCAGGTATCTGGGCTGATCCCGCTAACACTGCGTTTTTGGGAACCCTAAACCGCTGGGGATGCTAGTATAGATCTGATCAGATACTATACCACTAAGGGGGTGTATGCTTTGCGCGTGGGTGTTAGCGTTACTGGCACTAACCTAACACTGCCTGGGGCGACGCAGACCCTCTCTGGCGCTAAAACCTAATTGATCTCACCCGCCGGGCGATCAGGGGGGTTAAACCTTTATTGGGTTATATACGGCGGGTGCCCTGATGCTATAAAAAGCAAACTAATCAACCAGCGTCACCCGTAACCTTTATATGGTGATCACTGGTGAAAGGGTTAACTAGGGGCAATCAGGGGGTTAAAACCTTTATTAGGTTAAATATGGGGGTACCTGACACCAATAAAAACCTGCGGCGAACCTAAAAAAAAAAATAACTGCCAATCTAAAACACCAGCGACACGAATACAGCGATCGGGAAAACAATCGCTTAGTGACGCTGAAGTTAGGGGGTGAAAGGGTTACCCTGGGGGGTGATCAAGGGGTTAAACCTTTATTAGGGGGGTTAGGGGGCTACCCTGGACCTAAAGGGGCCTAATCCTAACTGCCTTGCAACTTTTTACAATCACAGATGACACTAAATGCAGTGATCAGTAAAATAAATGATCACTGCAATCAGTGACACTGTGATTGGGGGCTTTGGGGTGACCTGGGGGGTGATCTGGGGGTGACTGGGGGGTGATTTGTGTGCCTATGTGTACCTACGTGTCAGTGGACTGTTGGAGCACTAACCTCTGTCTTCACTCCTCGGCGCCGGGAACGAAAAGACCGCGGCGAGGGAGATGACATCACTTCCTCCAGCCTGTGTTTACATCACATGGCGGAGGAAGCAATTTCATTGGCCGGGAGCGATCGCGAGGGGGGGGGGGCAGAATCGAGCGGCCGCCCCCTCATGCCTGATCGCTCCCGAACACTTAACGGCCGCTCACTGCAGTGAAGGGGGGTCCGGATGGACCCCCCAACTGCACAAAGGCGATCACGTAGATCTACGTGATTCTGCCTGTCCGTGCCATTCTGCCGACGTAAATCGGCGGTGGGCGGTCGTTAAGTGGTTAAGATTCATAGGACTGTAAGGAGGGGGTTTGAACCCATGTCGTCACTTTTGATGGCTTTTTCTCATCTCGGTCCGGTCTGGATTTTGAAGGTACCCCGTGTCATGTTTTTTTTTTAAAGGATTATTTTTGGTCTTGTTTTTTTGGTGCGAGCTCCCCTTTAAGATTCATAGGACTGTGAGGAGGGGGTTTGAACCCATGCCATCACTTTTGATGGCTTTTACTTATCTCTCCAGCTCGGATCAGGGTCCGGTATGGATTTTGAAGGTACCCCCCTGTGTCATGTTTTTTTCATCTTCGTTTTTTGGTGCGGGCTCCCCTTTAAGATTCATAGGACTGTGAGGAGGGGGTTTGAACCCATGCCATCACTTTTGATGGCCTTTAGTCATCTCTCCAGCTCAGATCAGGGTCCGGTATGGATTTTGAAGGTACCCCGTGTCATTTAAAAAAAAAAAATTGAGATTTTTTTTTGGTGCGGGCTCCCCTTTAGGATTCATAGGACTGTGAGGAGGGGGTTTGAACCCATGCCGTCACTTTTTATGGCTTTTACTTATATCTCATCTCTCCAGCTCGGATCAGGGTCCGGTACGGATTTTGAAGGTACCCGTGTCGTTTTTTGTTTTTTTTGAGATTTTTTTTTCGTCTTGCTTTTTTGGCGCGGGCTCCCCTTTAAGATTCATAGGACTGTGAGGTGACTCAAAAGTGGGTCAAAAGTGGGTTAAAAGGGACTCAAAAGGGACTCAATAGTGACTCAATAGTGGGTCAAAAGGGACTCAAAAGGGACTCAATAGTGACTCAATAGTGGGTCAAAAGGGACTCAAAAGTGGGTCAAAAGGGACTCAATAGTGACTCAATAGTGGGTCAAGTGACTCAAAAGTGGGTCAAAAGTGACTCAAAAGTGGGTCAAAAGTGACTCAAAAGTGGGTCAAAAGTGACTCAAAAGTGGGTCAAAAGTGACTCAAAAGTGGGTCAAAAGTGACTCAAAAGTGACTCAATAGTGGGTCAAAAGTGACTCAAAAGTGGGTCAAAAGTGACTCAAAAGTGGGTCAAAAGTGACTCAAAAGTGACTCAAAAGTGGGTCAAAAGTGACTCAAAAGTGGGTCAAAAGTGACTCAAAAGGGACTCAAAAGTGACTCAATAGTGGGTCAAAAGTGACTCAATAGTGGGTCAAAAGTGTGTCAAAAGGGACTCAAAAGAGGGTCAAAAGTGACTCAAAAGTGGGTCAAAAGTGACTCAATAGTGGGTCAAAAGTGACTCAATAGTGGGTCAAAAGTGACTCAATAGTGGGTCAAAAGTGACTCGAATGTGACTCAAAAGTGGGTCAAAAGGGGGTCACAAAAAACTCAAAAGGGACTCAAAAGTGGGTCAAAAGTGAAACAAAAGTGGCTCAATACTGGGTCAAAAGTGACTCAAAAGAGGGTCAAAAGTGACTCAAAAGAGGGTCAAAAGTTGGTCAACAGTGACTCAAAAGTGACTCACTAGTGGCTCAATAGTGGCTCAAAAGTGACTCAAAAGAGGGTCAAGTGACTCAAAAGTGTCTCAAAAGGGACTCAAAATTTACTCAAAAGGGGGTTAAAAGTGACTCAATAGTGGGTCAAAAGTGAAACAAAAGTGGCTCAGTAGTGGGTCAAAAGTGACTCAATAGTGGGTCAAAAAAGAGGGTCAAAAGTGACTCAAAAGAGGGTCAAAAGTTCGTCAATAGTGACTCAAAAGTGACTCAAAAGAGGGTCAAAAGTGACTCAATAGTTGCTCAAAAGTGTCTCAATAGTGTCTCAAAAGTGACTCAAAAGAGGGTCAAAAGAGGATCAAAAGAGGGTCAAAAGAGCGCCAAAAGTGGGTCAAGTGACTCAAAAGGGACTCAAAAGTGGGTTAAAAGGGACTCAATAGTGACTCAATAGTGGGTCAAAAGGGACTCAAAAGGGACTCAAAAGTGGGTCAATAGTAGGTCAATATTGGGTCAATAGTGGGTCAAAAGAGGATCAAAAGCGGGTCAAAAGTGATTCAAGTGGCTCAAAAGAGGTTCAGAAGTGGCTCAAAAGAGGGTCAAAAGAGGGTCAAAGGTGACTCAAAAGAGAGTCAAAAGTGACTCAATAGTGGCTCAATAGTGACTCAATAGTGGCTCAAAAGAGGGACAAAAGTTACTCAATAGTGGCTCAAAAGTGACTCAATAGTGGCTCAAAAGAGGGACAAAAGTGACTCAAAAGAGGGTCAAAAGTGGGTCAATAGTGACTCAAAAGTGACTGAAAAGTGGCTCAAAAATGGGTCAAAAGTGACTCAAGAGGGTCAAAAGTGGCTCAAAAGAGACTCAATAGTGGCTCAATAGTGACTCAAAAGTGGCTCAAAAGTGACTGAAAAGAGGGTGAAGCCTCGTACACACGACCGAGTTTCTCTGCAAGAACCAGGAGGAAACTTGCTGGCAGAGCTTTCTTGCCGAGTAAATCGGTCGTGTGTACGCGGCTTTCACTTTTCTCGTCAAGAAAACCGACAAGAATCTCAATGAGAAAAATAGAGAACCTGCTCTCTATTTTCTCGTCGGGTTTCTCGTCGGCCTGTTTCTCGACGAGAAACCTGAGTGTGTGTGTACACTTACCTGTCGCCGTGGAAACCCGCGCATGCTCAAAATGACTTTGACGCATGCGCGGTAGCTTCCTAAGCATAGGTAGTGTGTAGCAAGATGGCGGCGACGGCATCAAATGTGACGAGCGCACGCTCGTCGTAGTCGATGACGTCACCGCATTCGCTCCATTCAAAGAACCGCGGGGTTCTTTGAATGGAGCGTCTGTACACTCGGCCGGGACAAGTTTCTTTTCCAAGAATCCCGTCAAGAAAAACTACGTGTTTTTTCTTGACGAGATTCTCGGCCGTGTGTACGATACCTAAAAAGTGACTCCAATGTGACTCAATAGTGGGTCAAAAGTGGCTCAAAAGTGACTCAAGAGGGTCAAAAGTGACTCAAAAGTGGGTCAAAAGTGGACGAAAAGTGACTGAAAAGTGGCTCAAAAGTGGCTCAAAAGTTGCTCAAAACAGGGGCAAAAGAGGGTCAAAAGAGCATCAAAATTGACTCAATAGTGGCTCAAAAGTGGGTCAATAGAGGGTCAAAAGTGAGTCAATAGTGGCTCAATAGTGGGTCAAAAGGGACTCAATAGTGGGTTAAAAGGGACTCAATAGTGGGTCAAAAGTGACTCAATAGTGGGTCAAAAGTGACTCAATAGTGGGTCAAAAGTGACTCAATAGTGGGTCAAAAGTGAGTCAAAAGTGAGTCAAAAGTGACTCAAAAGTGGGTCAAAAGTGGATGAAAAGTGGGTTAAAAGTGACTGAAAAGGGTCAAAAGTGGGTCAATAGTGGGTCAAAAGTGACTGAAAAGTGGCTCAAAACAGGGGCAAAAGAGGGTCAAAAGAGCGTCAAAAGTGGCTCAAAAGAGGGTCAAAAGTGGGTCAAAAGTGGGTCAAAAGAGAGTCAAAAGTGAGTCAAAAGTGGGTCAAAAGTGACTCAAAAGTGGGTCAAAAGGGACTCAATAGTGGGTCAAAAGTGACTCAAAAGAGGGTCAAAAGTGGGTCAAAAGAGGGTCAAAAGTGGCTCAAGTGTGACTCAAGAGGGTCAAAAGAGGGTCAAGTGTGACTCAAAAGAGGGTCAAAAGTGACTCAAAAGTGGGTCAATAGTGACTCAATAGCGGCTCAAAAGTGACTCAAAAGTGACTCAAAAGTGGGTCAAAAGAAGGTCAAAAGTGGGTCAAAAAAGGGTCAAGTGACTCAAAAGAGGGTCAAAAGAGAGACTCAAAAGTGGCTCAAAAGAGGGTCAAAAGTGGGTCAAAAGAGGGTCAAGTGACTCAAAAGTGGGTCAAAAGTTGGTCAATAGTGTCATGTTTTTGTTTTTTTCGATTTTTTTTTCGTCTTGTTTTTTTGGTGCGGGCTCCCCTTTAAGATTCATAGGACTGTAAGGAGGGGGTTTGAACCCATGTCGTCACTTTTGATGGCTTTTTCTCATCTCGGTCCGGTCTGGATTTTGAAGGTACCCCGTGTCATGTTTTTTTTTTTAAAGGATTATTTTTGGTCTTGTTTTTTTGGTGCGAGCTCCCCTTTAAGATTCATAGGACTGTGAGGAGGGGGTTTGAACCCATGCCATCACTTTTGATGGCTTTTACTTATCTCTCCAGCTCGGATCAGGGTCCGGTACGGATTTTGAAGGTACCCGTGTCGTTTTTTTTTTTTTTGAGATTTTTTTTCATCTTGCTTTTTTGGCGCGGGCTCCCCTTTAAGATTCATAGGACTGTGAGGTGACTCAAAAGTGGGTTAAAAGGGACTCGA